>UELX01002129.1:0-34338 GCA_900480035.1 Eupelmus urozonus
CACTCGATTAGATAATCGTACAGGGTACGGGTACGGGGTACAGGGTAGGGGTAGGGGTCACAACTGGACTCTCCCTTAGTTTTTTAAGATACAACTTTAAAAAAATTTTGTGAATAAAAATTAGTGAAAATTTTTCAATAATTTTTTACAAACAACTAACTATATTAAGTGACATTTTTATACCCAAAATTAGATATAAATCTTAAATTAAAAATCTAAAATACTTAATCCAAAGAGGGGCTCATTACAAAGAGAATGTGCCCTCATAAGTCCAATTTGGTTAAGAATTGGCTCAGAAACTCTACGCACTCTAAAAAAAGGATATTAACTAATCGAAACCTTCGATATGGACTTATCAAACATAAATATGTAATTATTCCTATGGGATCACATTTTTTAAGTCTTCACCATTATATATTTCAATATTATTACATTTTATAATTATTTTTAACACTACTTTTTAACAGACTTAGAATACATCATAATTTCGTGTATCCCTCCCCTTAACTTATTAAAAATCTGTAAATAATACTGGAAATTTTTGTAATGTGCTAATCTATGTTAGAAGCGACTATATATATTTAAAGTTCATTTTAAACCTTTTCTAGCAATTTATATAGTTATTATATATTAAAAACTTAATATTCAAAATATATTTCTATACACTTTTAAACTAATTTAGATCGATTGCACGTTATGTACACACCTTGCTCGTTAAATAAGAACTCAAATAAAAAGCTAGTATCCTCTTCTTTGAGCGCCATCATACGATGAGCTGTTTTTTTATGCTGATAACACGCTATGATTTTTGCGGTTCAAAGTAGCCAAAAGGACCCAGGTTGGTCTTTGTTCACCTGTTCGATGCCCATCGCATTGTAATGTCATTCGAAAATCTAAGCCATCGAGATTTCCTTAATAGGCATTCAATGTCCTAATGGCAATAATAGAGGATCCTTGTTTCCCATATTATCATTTGTACTTATAGGCCACGAGCGTAGATGTCCACTAAGAAACTTAATTTGGAATGTTTCTAAAAATATTATCGCATTATTTAAAATATTGAAATAATTAACCGCTTTCTTATCTGTCTTCTCTTTACATTTTTCATACATTTCTGTTAAAATACTTCATTTTTATTTTACATAAAACAGATGCGTCGTTTCTACACATAACAATTGTTTATTATCAAAATTAATTAAATTGTAAATGTAGTGAATTTAGATGATATTTCGTTATGCAAATGCAAACTGGTATAACTTACTAGACCAGATTAATATATATTTCAATTCTAGAAAAAGCGATAATTGAAGTTTGTTTTTTTATTTATTTATTTTTTTATTTTTTCTAGAAACATAAGATAAAACTCTTGTAGACCAAATTATTTATTTTTAAATAAGAAAATAATTGTATGTTTTTACTTAAAAATGAAATAAATTAAATAATATCTAATAAAATAGTAGAATAATAAAAAATAGAATATTAAGAAATTAATTTTAGGATTTATTGTATAAGATAGGGGATTTATTGTTTTGCATTTAAGCCTAAAATAGTTTATTAAATTAGTTAATGTCTTTCTGTATGCAAGTCTAAGGCTATGCTATTAAATTGACGACATGTCATAATACATATTAAGTATAGTCTGATACCCACTCTGAGTTACTCTAGACTTTAACAAGTGAACAACAATGCTGATCAAGTTAAAAATCTAAACTAAACTGTGGGAAGAGTTACACAAGCTTCCATATGTTTTTTTTTTTCATATCAAATAAATTACTTTTTTTAATTGTTAGTTATTACTATTATTTATTTTTATAAAATCAAATTTAAAATTCTATAATATGTTGATTGCCTAACGAGTAAAATATAGCAGTATTTATAATATTAGTATAGGTTAATCAATGTAGCTTTATATTAGTAGGTAGTACAATAGTATCTACAAATATTTCCACGAATATTTTCATTCAAAAATGTGACTGCAATAAAATTTTAATAAAAGAATTTTTTATATATTTTTTAAATTAATAATAATACATTTGTTTACTCAACACAACTGAATGCATTGATAATCATAACATTTAGGACTTACATATAAAAAATCATTCTACAACCTGTCAAAGAGAATAAGCTGAAATACGAAAATAATAATTTCTCAGTATTATTATGAAAATTTACTTCAAGAATTATCAGATGCTGTAGATATGTTCATTTCTTTTAAATACATTAAATTGAAACTGTTTTAATATTTTATCGATACATTTAGGTTTTCATTACATCATATATAAAAAATTTATTTGTGATTTATTTCTTCATGAATACCTACCGACAATTCTTCTATAAGCTTTTAAATTACAATTAATGATTAATTAATTTCATTTTTTAATAACAATTACATTTATGAAATTAAAAATATTCTTTTGTAAAATAAATAAGTTTAAAACTTTTTTTCTGTTATTTTAAAATGCGCTAAGCCTGGTAAATATCTATGATTTTATTTTAGATTTGTAAAGCTAATTTTCTTCGAACCTTCAAATTAGAGTTTTGGTAATTTAATAAACATTATTTATTTTGTATTGATAATCTTAATTGCTAATATAAAATTTAAATTATCAACCAAATATAATAATCAAACTTACTAGTTCTAAAGCGAACGAGCTTTTGCTGATGCAAGAGACATCTTACAGCTGAAAGTTGAACTATATAAGTATATATTCAAACTGATTGAGAAAAACTTAATAATTTTTTAATGAACTTTAGAAATGGCATTCATTTTTTAGTAGTCATAAAAAATTTGTTTAAATTTATTAGATACACTTTTATAAACTTACCAACATAGTTTAAGTACAGAATTACAGAAGACATTTTCTTAATTGTTACATTTAAATCACTAACTTTTACGTGAACTGTACTTTCTAGCAGCAGGAGTAAATAATACGTATTAAGTCTGTAATACATTTAATTTCATTTGATGAAATAATATGTTATTGACCGTTGAAATATGTACCATTTATAGGAAAATGCATATTGTATGTACTCTTCGTTGGTAAAGATGTTTGATGATGAACATTAATAAATGTAGTAATAATTTAATCATCTTATAAAATAGTTTTTATTTTTAAATCTCATACATTAGAATAAAACAGGCAAGAATTTATTTGTCGGAAGCAATGCATTAAAAAGCTTAAGTCTCAAGTATACATCCAATGTTCGACTGTCGGTAAAACAGTTCTCTACACAAAGAATAACGTTTGAGCCAACGAACTATATAAAATATAAATATAAGTAAAAACTAAAATCCAATATTAATCTTTAAAATATCTTTAAAAAGAGCTTATAATTCACTTACACGAATTTTTTAATCAGAAATAATTACAACTACGAAGAAGCTATACAGTATCATTCAAAAATCATTATTGACATAATTATTCAATTAAACTTAACTATAAATCAAATTTTCAGATTTCGCTTTTTTAAATAAAAACTTATTATTTACTTATAATTCTTTTTTGTTTTTTTTTTAATTGCTAAACAATATTTAAAATATTAGTAAATAATTAAATTATAATCATTACTAAAGTACATTGAAACATTAACAACGGATCTCAAAAAGAGTACTTTTTCTTGATAATTCATTTTTTATCAAAGTATTAACAATTTTATTAAAAAAAGTTATTGTTTATGTTTTCAAAGTCTAGAATTTTTTAAACCTTATGTAATAAACTTTTCTTCTATTTAGTTTTAAGCAGACAAGATCTTTTGTTTTAATCTAATTAATAATTACTTTAATTAATTAAATTAGTATTTATATATTGTGCAGCAAGAAAATAATTTTGCAATTTATTCTCACTGGTGGATTATCTACTCGAGTATATTAAATTTCCATAAGGGTGTGGAAGTTGACTATTTACTCGATTCATCCGCTTCGCTCGGGCAAAAAACATCTTACGAGGCAAAAATCAACTTTCACATAAGTATCCCATTTTTTAATATAACCATACTGCGAGAGGAGATGATACTTGATCGTAGTTTATGCAAGTTTCTTCTCGCTTATTTGTGTTTGATACGTATCCGTACGGTAGTTAAATTATGATGAAAAGGACTTCGAATTTACGCTATTTTACTTGAAATTAGATCAAATAAGCCATAAAATGTTTTATTTTACAATTATATGCAAATAAATGCAGTAGTAGTTTAAATGTTCAATAGTTTGAAAACTTGTTGATATTAATAAATGAGTTATTTTAGTATTTAAAATTATAAAATGATTTTTTAATTTTTATGCTTATTTAAAAATGAACATTCGTTAATAATCATCTCTTCTTATGAAGGAATGATAATTTAAAGTTTTTTATTCGAAACAATGCATAGCATTTTTATGCTATTTGTTTTATCTATTTTCGAAGCATGGAGATCGATGTGATGACTGAAGTTGAATGTTTATCTGCTTGAAGCAAACAGAAATATGCACCTAGCAACGCTTAGTTCATAGTAAAGTATCTTCGAAATTAACCAAAAATGTCAAAACTCTACAGAAGATAACTTTTAATTTATGTTTGAAGTAGCAATTTGCTACTTCAATAACCATCACAAAAATGTTGGCGTCTCGTCCAGCCGAACAACATTTTATTGACGATTTCCGGGATTTCTACGAATTCATCAATAGTATGTAGATGCATTGAAAGTTTTTTTACAAAATTAAACATAAAAAAATGCAGGTTATAAACCTAATAACATAAGTAAATAATAACAAATATATATATTTTAAATAGCTGTAAAGGTTGACGTCCGAAAGAAAGTTACATTTGAATATGATGAAGATTTCTATGCGGAATGTCTTTCAAACAAGA
This sequence comes from Eupelmus urozonus, assembly GCA_900480035.1. Lineage (NCBI taxonomy): Eukaryota > Metazoa > Arthropoda > Insecta > Hymenoptera > Eupelmidae > Eupelmus > Eupelmus urozonus. The sequence continues at coordinate 4,845 of UELX01002129.1, forward strand.
ACTTAATAAAACAAAATATCGGAAATTTTGAGGTTTTACTCAAAATTGAAGATACAATTAAAGAATGGATGAAATTAATGGAAAAAGTAAGTTATTTATTGTTTTGTGTGCGTTCTATTTAGGAGTTTCATATTTTTTCTTTTTAAGGAATTAGTTGAGAGTCAACAATTACGGAGAGAAACTGAAATAATGGGACCCACAGTTGAATTAGAATATTGGATGCAAATCCTTACACGATTTTCAGCTATGGGGGAACAAATAAGATCATCAGAAATTCAAGCACATTTACAATATTTAGAGACATCAAAGTCAAAATTATTCAGGGTAAATAAGAAATAATAATTATTATTATTTAGAATTTTACCAAGTACTAGATTAAAAAATTTTTCTAGAGTTGGAAAAAACTAGAAGATCACGTAGCAGCTGTCGAAATATTAGCACAAGACAATGTGAAATATTTACATAAATTAGAAAAATTTACTCATCCCTTGTATAGACTCGATCCGACAAAACTAGGAGAATATCTTCCTGCATTAATGTACGCATTACACATGGTTTTTACAACTTCTCGATTTTTTAACAATAAAGGCATGGTAACAGCGGTATTTGTTAAGGTTAGTTTTCAGTATTTTAAAACTACTCAGAATCGATTTATATATTAGTTATCTCTTATAAATAGACATTTTTAATTCAAAATTTGAAATAATTTATTAAAAAATTTACGAATTCTTATTACAACTAATAAAAATAAGATCTTATTTAATAATTTTTTTTCTAGTACGCTATGGCAGAATGTATTAGATAGAATTTTTTTTATACATAACGAAATCTTCAAAGCTTCTAACATAAAAGTCCTTTTCGTGGTTTGAATTTCGATGTATAATGAAAATAAATAATAGATACAATTGACTTTTACCAATTTTATTGTTTACAACATAATTTGTTATTTTTAAAAATATTTTAATTTTTTAATTTTTTCAAAGTTTTATTGTCTTTCAAGAATGAAAAGATAATTTGTATGCATTAATAGCGTGCCATGCTTATAATAATAACATATTCTGTTTTTTTTCGATATTAGATAACAAATGAGTTAATTTTGGCTTGTAAATCATATTTAACTGATGACTATAAGGTCTCAATATGGGATGTGCCGATAAGTACAATGGTATCTAAAATGAAGGTAATGGATGAAGTAATAAGTAAATCATTTAAAAATAAATTAACAATATTGTACTTTACATTCGCAATTTATTTAGGACTGTATTAAGCTAAATGAATTATACTATGAACATTATGATAAAATGAGACGAAAAATTAAAGAGACAACAGATGATCCAATTCTTGAAGTTTCAGAAGTGCATGTTTTTGGAAAATTTAACGCTTTTAAAAATAGAGTGACAAAAGTATTACTTATTATTTAAATAAAAATATTTAAAACTGAATTACAAAAAACATTTTAAATACTTTACATATACCTTACATATTTTAGTTAATTGACGTTTTGGAAACAGCGTCAACTTATTCAATTTTGCATAGTTCAACTATTGAAGGGATTGACATTTTTGCTCAAAAATTTACTTCATTTTATGAAAAAATAAGTTCTCAGAAATATGACCCCTTAGATTTTAGGAAAGCAGACTTTGATCCAGATTATGAAGAATTTAAAAAAGATGTTATAGAAACAGAACTTGAACTTCGGAAATTTTTTTTCAATTCTACTTCTAATTTACTACAGATCGAACAAGCTTTGGTGATGCTTTGCAGGTAAAAAATTGACGTTTTGAATAGCTGAGATCAGCATACAATTCAGCATAACTATAATGTTATTTTGATTTTGACAAGAAAATTTTTCAATTGATTATATAATTCATTACATAAAAATATAATATTAAGGTTTCAGAAACTAAATTTTAAACGGCTTTGGATAGATAGAAAGTACTTAGAATTGGCTAAAATGTTTGAAGCTGAAATTGAAGGAGTCAGAGATAAGTACAACGAAGATAGAGCTAATCCTCCTTTACCAAGGAATATTCCACTTATTTCTGGTAGAATATTGTGGGCTCGACAGCTTATGAAACGTATAGAAATTCCAATGAACATTTACAAAACTCGAGAAAGAGTTATAACGCATGAAAAAATTGGAAAATGTGTTAAAATGTACAATGCTTTAATGAAAGTATTTCTTCATTATGAGCAGTTGTATCATCAAGCGTGGTACAAATCTACTGAAATTGTAAGTATTTTTTATTATATTGAATAAGAAAGCTTAAAATAAGTTATAATAAGATTTTAATATTATTGTTTCACAGGTGAGACTAGCACTATCATCTCCTTTGATGGTAAGAAACCCGCAAACTAATAAGTATGCCGTAAATTTCGACCCTTATATTATCGAAGTTATTCGAGAGACAGATTATATCTTAAGATTTGGCTTAGATGTGCCAGATTTTTGTAAAATTCTATATTTCAATCAAAATAGATTATTTCGGCACGTTGAAACGGTAAAAGCTTTAATAGAACAAAACAATAAATTAAGACGATCTATCCCACCTCTGTTTTTAAAGTTAATGAAACCGTGTCTGCTTGATATTGAAAATTCATTTCAACCTTGTTTATCAGTCATAATATGGTCTTCTTTAAAAATCGATCAAGAATGTGAAAATATACAAAATACACTTAAGCGTGTAGATAATTTTCTTAAAAATGTTGTGGATATGAAAGAAGCAAGAACTGATGAACTTTTTGCTTCAATAGCTGATACACAATTATTAGAATTTCGTGATTATCCTCAATACCCGAATGAATTTTCGACTAGTATTAAAGAGTTTACTATAAAAAAAGGTCAGGAGTTAGGAATAAAAGGATCAACTGCTGAGCGTGCGGTAATAGGTATAATTAATAAATTTGTTGACATTGTGCAAGATCCGAGCATTCAATCTACCAAATATGATTGGATGGATCCTTCAAAAGTTAATAAGCCTGTTACTTCACAAACAAAATTAGCAGAAGGGGGCTTCGAGCTTGGTATGTGTATTACAAATACCACGATCTGTTAAATCGCTATTAGTTTTATGTGAACTTTAAAAAATGTACTAATTAACATTGTTTTTGAAGGTTTTGGAATACTTGAAAAGACAGTGAAAATTAATGTCAGGATCTTACATAATGACTGTATGGAATTATTTGCCTACTTTAATCAAAAATTAATGGAAGCTTTAGTAAAATGTACCAAAAAAACTTTAGAGCTATTTAAAAAAATGGTTGGTTCTTCAAGGTATGCTGTAATATTATAAATGGAGAAAAGATTATTATTATTTTAAGTATAGCTAAATAAGATATTTTGTAAAATAGAAATTTTATTAAATAATATATATATATATATCCTAATATTAATTTTTGAATAAATGTCCCAATATTCAATTTTGATACTTGCAGCGTTTTATTCAAGAAATCTCCCACGGTAGAGAAAGAAGTACTTTTGATGCAAACAGATTTTATACTTCAAATTCCAAACATTGTAATTATTCCGTCGATAGACGAATTACAAAACCACTTCAATATCGCTATGAATAGCTTATTTGAGATTCATAAATCTGTAAAAATGTGGGGTCAAGATCAGATTAAAGAGGATGACAATGATTCTGAAACCATGGTTGAGTCAGGTAATAACAATTTTATAGATAATTATTTAGAAGCATAACAGAACTATTTAATAGAGATTATTTATTGTATTCATTTTTTTCTAAATATTTGATAGTATAAGATTGTTTAAATTTTAGGGTTGGGCTCACCTCCAACTGATTATTACGAGTTTATTGCTGACCATAAGGAAGTCATCCGAAGCACAGTCAGCTTGCAAGGGGCTATGCTTGTTTTGAAAGACGATATTGCACAGATTGGAAATGTAATGCTACTTTAATGCTAAATTAAAATTTATTAAAAGGATATTAAAGCTTTGTAGTTATAAGTAACTATAAAACGCGATTTTTTATTTTCAAATTTTAATTTAAAAGAAAGATAAAGTTAGTAAGCTACAGTGTGTTGTTAATTAGAGACTTTAAGATCCTCTTAATATTATTAAAATTCGGAAAATTCATATTTATTTATAATAAATTTTTATATAAAATATAAATGTAAATTTATTAAATGTAGATATATCTGCGCTATTCATATTTGTGGGCAGAAGATAAGAAAGATCAACTTCAAGAGTTTGTCGAGTCAAAACCCGAGACGAACGAAATCAATGAGGAATTTCTTAAATATGAAGATCTGTTTGAAGAAATTAAGAATTTACCCGAATATCATACTATTGGCTGCCTTCGTATTAATATGGGTATAACTGAAATGTAACACTCTTTTCAATAATTATATACTAAAAATAATATTATAATTTTAGAAAAATTAAAACTGGCGCTCCTCGTTGAAGCGAAAACGTGGAAAACGACGTTGGGTGTAGTACTCTCTAAAACTTATATAGGAGAATTAAAAAGGATTTCAGAATATATAGTGGGAAAAATGAAAATATTGAATCGAGAAATTAAAGATTTAGAGGACGTGCGGGTTGCAATGAGATGTCTGGCAGAAGTTCGTGAGGCTTTTATAACAATGGATCAAGAATTGATTCTTATAGAAGAAATTTACTCAATCTTGGCTCATTTCAAGCTTGAAATCTCTAAAGAAGAGCAAGATATAGTTGATGGTTTGCGATATAATTTTAATAACATGTGTCAAACTGCTAAAATTGTACAAGGGACAGTTTGTGAAATGCAAGAACCTCTAAAAAACGAGCTTGTCTCAGGAATCGAGGCTCTTAAAAAAGAGGTCCAACAGTTTTATGATGACTTTGATATAAAAGGACCAATGGTTGAAGGTATTCCCGCTAGAGAAGCTAGTGATAGGTAAGATTCAAGTAAAGTAAAAATTCATTTTTCAAAAGATATTATGTATTTAGTAAAGTTACTAAAATACTATTATACTCACCTATATCCTATACTCATTTACTAAAATAAATACATTCATTTTTAAGTTCATTTTAGATTTCTAATTACTGTAAAAGTTTGTATTATGGATAATTTCACCATTTTTCAGAGTGCTTTTATTCCAAGCATGGTTCGAGGATTTATCAGATAGATATGAGACTTTTACTAGCGGTGAAACCTTATTTGGATTAGAACCAACTGAATATCCACAATTGAATATTCGTAAAAGAGAACTTAATCTATTACAAAAGCTGTACGGACTTTATATACAGGTCATGCATTCAGTCGATGGCTATTATGAATTACCTTGGGCGGAAGTGGACACGGAAATTATTATAGCAGAGCTTACTGATTTTCAGAATAAGTTAGTTATTTCAAAATTAAAAATAAACGTTTTATAATTTGTGGCTGAAAATGAAAACCTGGAAATGAATTAAATTTCAGATGCCGAAGATTGCCTAAGGCATTAAGAGAATGGCCAGCATACATTGAATTAAAAAAGAAAATAGATGATTTTAATGAATGTTGTCCACTTTTGGAAATAATGGCAAATAAGGCAATGAAAGAACGACATTGGGAAAGAATGTCTGAAGTATGTAACTTCTTTTTTGACGTTGAATCCGAAACTTTCACGTTAGCCAGCGTAATGGCAGCCCCTTTGTTGGAACACAAAGATGATGTTGAAGTAAATTTTTAAACATTTTAATAGTTAGAGGAGCTTAGAGTAGCACTATTATTGATCAAAGAAAATTATACTGTTTACATAAAATTATAAAATGTTTTTTAATTGTTAAATAAATTAAAATTTTTTGTAATTTCTACATTAAAAAGTATTTGATCTTTATAAGCAGTGTAATTCTCACCTAGTAACTTTTGATCGAGACCATCGACTATTCATAAATCGCAAAATTTTCTTATACGTTTAAATAAACATAATATTATTTACATTTATTAACTACTGCTAACATTTTCAGGATATATGCATAGGTGCAATGAAAGAAAAAGATATTGAAAGTAAATTAAAACAAGTAGTTGCTGATTGGGCTATAGTTAACTTACAGTTCGCGCCTTTCAAACAACGAGGTGATCTTTTATTAAAAGGAAATGAAACTAATGAAATAATTGCCCAGTTGGAAGATAGTTTAATGGTTACCAGTTCACTTTTAGCTAATCGGTAATTTGAGAATAAATTTTTATATTTTTTATGTATTCTAATTCAATTCTTATGTATCCAATTAATTCCAATTTCATTTTAGCTGTATTAAGAGTATTAAAAATATAATTAAATTTAAAAAAAAATTTAGCATAGACATTTAAATAATTAATAAAATTTAATAATTGAATGATTCATTTTTTATTTTTTAATTGCTACAAAATCTCTTTTTCAGATATAATGCGCCATTTAAGAGAGATATTCAAACATGGCAAACTAAATTGAATACTACATCAGAAGTATTAGCAAGGTGGTTAAACGTTCAAAATTTATGGGCATATCTTGAAGCCGTGTTCATTGGAGGCGACATTTCTAAACAGTTACCAGCTGAAGCAAAAAAATTCAATGTATTTTTAAAAATTAAGTGATTGTATGACTAATTTAGGCAATTTTTTGTTATTCTTTATGTATTTAATAGGCGATCGACAAATCGTGGGTAAAGTTGATGTATCGGGCTCGTGAAAAAGTAAATGCCGTAGAAACATGCGCCGGTGACGATACGATGAGGCAGTTTCTTCCGCATTTATTGGAGCAACTTGAGTCGTGTCAAAAATCGCTCAGCGGGTAATATAAAAATCTTCAATTTATCAAACTCCGGTTTTTAAAATAAATAATATTTATAAAATATTTTATAAATTACATTTTTTATTTTCTAAAATTACAAATAAATAATTTAAAATAGTTTTGTTATTTGTACCATTTTGTGTTTTCAGTTATCTTGAAACTAAGAGAAAAATATTCCCTAGATTTTGTTTTATATCAGATCCTACTCTATTAGAAATATTAGGTCAAGCTGCAGATTGCCATACAATCGTTAATTATTTGGATGGATTTTTTGATAATGTAGCTCAGGTATGAATAAAACAGTAGTTTTGTATTAATTATTCTTAACTCCATAGTATTTAAGAATCATATTTTTTAGTTGGATTTCTCAGAAAAACAATATGATGCTATTGTGGCAATGTATTCACGAGAAAAAGAGAAGATTGTATTTGAAAAACCTGTGGAATGTAAAGGAGGTGTCGAAAATTGGGTGACTGCATTATTAAAAATGCATTGCCAATCAGTCGGTGCTGTTATAGCTCAGGGTTTACTTGCTTTGGAGGATCCACATACAGATCTTTTAAATATTATAGATGATGCTGTTCTTCAAGTAAAAATTTCATTGCAATATTTTATTTATTCTTAACTTAACTAAGTTGTAATTTATATTTTAATACAAGGTAATAAAAAAATCTTTGACTTTGTATACTTCAGGTTGGTTTGTTAGCAATTCAAGTTTTATGGACAAAGCAATCAGAAATAGCACTAATTACTTCTAAAAAGGATAGGACAATAATGAGGCATACAAATCAATGGTTTCTTGATCTTTTAAATAGACTTATTGAAGTTACTGTTAAAGATTTAACACCTTACATGAGATTAAAATACGAAGCTTTAATTACTATTCACGTACATCAAAGGTATGTGCATTTCTTTTGTCAACTAGTATTACATTTCTACTTATTTACGCTATAATAAGCTTATAAAGAAATAATGTACTGTATTATATGGAATGGATATTAACCGTAAAACATATGTATGTTTATTAAAATTATAGAGATATTTTTGACGAGTTATGCAAGCTTAGAATAAGAAATGTACAAGATTTTGAATGGTTAAAACAAGCTCGATTTTATTATGACGAAGAAATGGAGTGGGTGCCAATAAAAATTACTGATGTAGACTTCATATATCAGAATGAATTCTTAGGTTGTACAGATCGACTTGTTGTGACACCATTAACCGACAGATGTTATATTACATTAGCGCAAGCAGTTGGTAAGATTATATACATACATATTCATTCAAAATCATACGTATCATTATATTATATAATGCTATATGAATATACTGAACTTAAGATAAATTAACAATTATATTTTATTAATAAAATAGGAATGAATTTCGGTGGCGCGCCTGCTGGCCCCGCCGGTACTGGTAAAACAGAAACTACTAAAGATATGGGAAAAGCTTTAGGCAAATATGTTGTGGTATTCAATTGCTCAGATCAGATGGATTTTCGTGGATTAGGAAGAATTTTTAAAGTATATTTGGATTTTAATAACAAATAAATCCTATATTGAAAATATCTTATTTTCAACTTTTAAGTTATTTTTTGTCTTTTACAAAAATCTATTTTGATATATGCAAACCCAATATATAATTGTCTTCCGTAAAGTATATATATCAGTGTAAAATTTCAAGTCAGTATTTTAAAGCTCCAAAAAATGATATTTAAACGAAATTGTTTTGAAATCAACACAAGTTTGACTTGAGGCAATTAATACATTTTCATCAAATGTCATTCTTAGATGTTTTTAAATATTGACTTTAAATTTCATACAGATATAGAGCGTGATATTATGGAGAGAAATTACTTTTTGGATTAACATGTATTGTAATAAGATGAATTTTGTAAAGGGCGGAAAATTTAAACGGGATCTCATTAAACATGTTATAATTAATTGTCTTTCGAATAGGGCTTGGCACAATCTGGCACATGGGGATGTTTTGATGAATTTAACCGTATTGAACTACCTGTACTTTCTGTCGCAGCTCAACAAATTGCGATTGTTTTGACGGCGAGAAAAGAAAAAAAATCCAGTTTTTTATTTAGGTATTTGCAGTTATAGAGTACTAAGATATTTTGAAAGTATTGTAAAAGTATACGAATAATAATTGCATGAAAAATATTTTAGCGACGGGGAAACTTATTCTATAGATTATGAAATGGGATTATTTATTACCATGAATCCTGGATACGCTGGTCGTCAGGAATTACCTGAGAATTTAAAAATAATGTTTCGTAGCGTAGCTATGATGGTACCCGATAGACAAGTAAGCACAACAAGATTTTATATAAATATTTTTAAAAAATGATATAAAATATATTTTTTATTCTAAATTTACTATTTTTATTTTTTACAAGATTATTATGCGTGTAAAGTTGGCTGCTTGTGGTTTCAAAGAAAATATACTTTTATCGCGAAAATTTTTTACATTGTACAAACTTTGTGAAGAGCAGTTGAGTAAACAAGTACACTACGATTTTGGTTTAAGAAATATTCTTTCATGTCTACGAACTCTGGGTGCTCAAAAACGAGCTCATCCCGGTGAATCTGAAGAAACAACTTTGATGAGAGTTTTAAGGTAATGTGTTATTTATTACTTTTTCTGACTTGTTGCATAACGTTATTGCTTACATATCTCCTTACTTACTTACTTTGAACTTTTCAGAGACATGAATATATCAAAATTAGTTGATGAAGATGAACCTTTGTTCCTTTCTCTTATTGACGACATGTTCCCAGGTATTAAGCTGACCACGCAAAGTTATAAAGATCTTCAGAGAGCAATTTCTAATGCAGCGGCTGAGCTTGGATGTATAAATCATCCTGAATGGAATTTAAAAATAATTCAGGTGGGTTCTTTTATATATACATAAATAAAATTGTATGCAGAGTGTAAATGTCATAAATACTTAATTTGAAAGAAAATTTGTATTTAATTTACTTTCACACTTTCTTTTACAAAAATTTGTATTCTTAGTTATATGAAACTTCTCTTGTGCGGCATGGTTTGATGGTTCTTGGTCCAACTGGGTCTGGTAAAACTCGTTGTATGTGGACGCTTATGAAGGCGTTAACTGAATTAGGAAAACCAACAAGAGAAGTTCGAATGAATCCAAAGGTTTGCCCTTCGTATTCTGATTTATATGAATAAATATTGTTTAATAACATATATTTACTATTTATTTAAAAAAATTTCTTCCAGGCTATCACTGCTGCACAAATGTTCGGTCGACTTGATGTAGCTACAAATGATTGGACAGATGGAATATTTTCAACATTGTGGCGAAGATCGACTCAGATAAAAAAGACAGATTGCCTTTGGATTGTTTTAGATGGACCAGTTGATGCTGTATGGATAGAAAATTTGAACTCGGTTTTAGATGACAACAAAACACTTACATTAGCTAATGGCGATCGAATAATAATGGCACCAAACAGTAAACTTGTATTTGAACCAGATAATGTTGATAACGCATCGCCTGCGACAGTCTCAAGAATGGGAATGACATTTTTCAGTTCTTCTGTCTTACAATGGAAACCTATTCTCGAGGTAATACTATAAATTTATCTAGTAGTGCTACATTAATTGGAGCATGAAATAGAAAAACATAAAAGTATTAGTTTAAGAATAATTCTCAAATTATGACTTATACATAATTAGGGTAGGAGGGGTAATGAGGAATACTTAAGAAAAAAAGTATATATAATTTTTTATAAGTTGTAACTGCTACCAGTTGGAATATAAATTTGTTAACTACATTATTATAACTTATTAAAATAAAATCAAAGTAATCAAATAATGTGTATGATTCTAACCAGAATTACCTATGCAAGTGAGATTATTCTAACGACTTTTTTGCCAAAACTAGTCACAATAGTAAACTGTGCACAAAGGACATAATCAGGCTTATTCATCCTTAGTGTGGAGTTTGCAGGACAAGTCGAAGGCGAGCAAGCATAAGCTAGTATAGAGACAAATACTGTAACCACACAAGGATAAAAAAAGTCAATTCATCTATATTAAAGCGATTAATTTGAAATTAGAATTCAAAATGTTTTAATATATAAAATTATTTTACTTACTTTTATTTTATTTTATTCTTTAAATAAAATTTTAAATAAAAGACATTTACGCTAAAAAAAGGTATATAGTTTATTATTCTAATCATTATTATGCTAATTATTGTTTTATTTTTCATTATTAATAGGGTTGGCTCAAAACTAGAACTGGCAATGAAGTACAGGTCTTACGAGAAATGTTTGATAAAATTTATGATGATGCTCACGAGTTTTTACAAACCAAGCTTGTAGCAAAAATGGTTCTTCTCGAGTCAATGTATATAAGACAGTGCATTGATTTATTACAAGGTTTGCTAAGTGAACATATGACGACTGGTAAAAATTTTATTCTGTTAGAAATAATTGAGTATATAGTAAAGTATATTTATTTCATGAGATTCTATTTATAGATCAATTGCCAAGCCATCATATAGAAAAACTCTTCTTGTTTTCGGTAATGTGGAGTCTTGGTGCAGTGCTTGAGTTAGATGGACGAGCTGCACTCCAAGCATTTCTTGTACATCATCCTTCAAATTGTGATTGGCCAAAATTTGATGTCAGTAGTACAAGTAATGATTACGATTTAAAATGTTCCTCTAATGAAAATTAAATGATTAAAAATTATTGCAGGAAGATGAAACTATTTTTGAATATTTTGTCACAAATACTGGAGAATGGGCACATTGGAATGACAGAGTGCCAATTTTTGATTATCCTACTGATAGAGTATTAGAATATTATAAAATTTTAGTTCCAAACGTAGACAATACTAGAACTTTATATTTAATCGATGTAATTGCTAAACAAGAAAAAGCTGTGCTTCTAATAGGTAAGTATATATTTTTTAATTACGTATGTATTTTAAGAGCTCATTATTTCTGTACATGTAGGTGAACAGGGAACTGGAAAAACAGTTATGCTTAAAGGTTACATGGCTCAGCACGATCCTGAAGTTCATCTGAATAAATCATTCAACTTTTCATCTGCTTCTACTCCTAACATGGTTCAGGTAATAATTATCTATTAATGTAGTATAAAAGTTTCGAATAAAAATATTGAAAATTTATAAATTTTTTTAACATATGCTCAAAAAGCGAGTTTTTGAGAGCTATGTAGAGAAGCGTGTAGGTAATACTTATGGCCCTCCAAACGGTAGAAAAATGAGTGTTTTTATTGATGACATAAACATGCCCGTAATAAATGAATGGGGTGATCAAGTCACAAATGAAATCGTTCGACAAATTATGGAATATAAAGGATTTTATTCTTTGGAGAAACCAGGCGACTTTTCATTCTTGCAAGATTTAATGTTACTTGCCGCTATGATTCATCCTGGTGGAGGAAGAAATGATATTCCTCCAAGATTGAAAAGACAATTTAACATATTTAATTGCACCTTACCTTCAAATAAATCAATGGATACAATTTTTAGTGAGTAACTTTATTAAATTAAAAAGAAAACTCAATTTATTTACCTTTTTTGAGTGCACATGTCAAAACATACAGGACGAATACAAATGTTATTTTCATCTTATAATACATTGTATTATTACTTTTTTAAAATCCTAAAAATTTGTTAATTAAAATTCTTATTTCTGTAATATGAAATATCTAAAGCATCTCAAATATTTTATTATTTAATATAAATAATTACTAATAAATTATATGTTTTTTAGAATCAATTGGTCAAGGATATTTTTGCATAGAAAGGTTTAAAGAAGTCATTGTAAATTTCGTTCCAAAACTAATTCCTCTAGTACGTTCTGTATGGCAACAGACAAAGATTAAAATTCTTCCAACTCCGGCCAAATTCCATTACGTTTTTAATTTACGTGATGTATCACGAATATGGGAAGGAATTTTAAGAATTGAAAGCGCCGAATGTACATCTATCTCAACAGTCTTGAAACTTTGGGAGCACGAATGCACTAGAGTTATTGCTGACAGGTTTATTATATTTTTATAATATTATAAAAATTTAGTATTTATTACATATAATAAGCTGAAATTATTTCAATAAATATTTCAAAATTTAAATTTCAGGTTTATTGATATTTCTGATAAAGAGTGGTTTTCAAAAATGTTGCGACAAACCGCTCACGATTTACTTGGTCCAGATTTCCGACACTATGATCCATCTGAAACATACTTTGTAAATTTCTTACGTGAGGCACCTGAGCCTACCGGCGATGAACCAGATGATTTTGTTATTGAAGCGCCAAAAACTTATGAAGAACTTCCAAGGTATTTATTATTTAACGAGAGTCCATCGTTTTATTAGCTTTCCTTATAATCAAAGTAGATTAATGTGGTTTGAATTTGTGTTAATTAAAAATGTAAAAGTTAGTTCAAAGTTAGTTCAAAGAACGAAAAACAATGTATTTTAATAAAAAGGAATGAAATTCCATAGTGAGTAGTTTCGTTGTCAATCGACATGTATTTTTCTTATTTTAAACATGTGTCTTATTTAAATATGTAAAGATCAAATCTATCGACATCTATTCTGCTGATACAATAAAAAAATAATAAGTCATTTGAACTAGAAATCTTACATTATGTAATAAGCAAGAAAAGTCAAAATAAACTTGACTTAGTCTCACATTGCTCAGGCAGTAAAATTTGCCAAAACAATCATCAATCGTATATTTTAATAACAAGCGATTCTGATTATAAGTTATAATTTATGATAATATTGATTGCTTAGACGAAAGAATTTCTTTAAATTAAAAGAATTATCAATTTTAATACTAAAATAATTTATTATTCAAAAATGATGAGATTAAAAAAACTTTCATTAGATATATTTAGATTGTATATTTTAGTTTCTCCATTTAAAAATTTGGTATAATTTAATTTTACTAAAAAGGATATCATATCTTACAAAAGAAATAACTCTAATAAATTCTATTCTTTTGAAAAATTTTTTATTAATCATAAATTTGTAAATATTAATGCTTTAGAAACCAAAAAAGATGATAATATTAGACAGAAATCTAAAGCTTCTTATAAGAAAGACCATTTTTCAAAAAAATAAGGCATTTGGGATTAAATACCTTATTTTTCAATAATAAGACTATTTAATGAAACTATGATAAATGAACTTTATTTTTTAAATGTCAGAAATCGATCCTCAAAGGCTCGTTAAAATATTTTTCTCTGACATTCTAACTTTCTCTTCTTTGCCTTTGTTTTACATATTATTAAAAAGTTCAAATTCATAAAATTATATATGATAATTTAATTACATTGATATATTTCTACTAACTTTTTACAGCTATGAAATTGTTATTGCAAAAGTACGATCTTTCATGGATCAATTTAATGAATTTATACGAGGGATACATCTTGACTTGGTTCTCTTCCATGATGCTCTTGTACATTTAATACGAATATCCAGAATAATTACATTTCCGAGAGGAAATGCCATGTTAGTTGGCATTGGAGGATCTGGAAAACAATCTTTAACTCGTCTTGCTTCCTTTATGGCGGGCTTTAATTTCTTCCAAATTGTTTTAACCAGGTTTGCAAGTCTTTTTAATATGTCTGTTGATGACCATTTCAGAAAAATAAAATTAAACTGCATTCAAATTAAAAACAATAAAAAAATTGTAACTTTTGTGGTACAACTTATGACACATCTTGCTTCAGTGCGTTTAGCTTATTAGTTTCTAAATTAATTTAATATAGTTTTTAAAAAATTATTTCAGATATTATTAAATATATGGCACTATAGCAAATCAAATCAATTTGAAATCTATTTTTCTAACGAATTTTATATTTTTAATATAGAAACAGATTCAATATTTTTTATAGCGAATCAGAACTAAAATTCGAGTCGAAATCAAAGTTTAAAAAATTGTAGATAACGAGAATAAAATTAACAAATATCAGTGCTATACCCCAAAACTTTTTATTCAATAATTTAACAACTATTTTATTGTTTTTTTTTTATGGGCTTTTGCTCATCAACTTTTTATTAACTTAATATAATTTAGTAAACACAATTTAATGGTTGGTGCTAAAAATGGGTGGTAGCAAGATTGCTCGAGTCGTAATTTCGGTACTATTTGAACTTTTGCTTTCAGCAAAGAAGCAAATTTTTATAAATATCGAAATTTATATTTTTACGACTTTGGTCTCTACTTTGCGTGTATCGCAGCGTAAATCTTACAAAATAAATCACTTTAATAAAAATATCCATGTTCAATAAAAAAGTTCCAAAAGGTCAAAGAGAATTAAGGGGTTTAATTCCTGTTAAAGGAAAGCTCTATTTATTGAGATCTCTACTTTAAGTTTGTTCATTTTCTTTTTTTTAAATTCTTATTAATTTGTTGAATATGAATTCGTAAAATTGTCTGATATAAATACAATTTTGAGAGAACAAAATTAAAAATTCTAGAACCTACAACGTTCAAAATTTAATGGAAGATTTGCGATTACTATATCGAGAAGCTGGAACAGGATATAGAGGAGTAACATTTATTCTTACTGACAATGAAATTAAAGATGAAGGATTTCTTGAATTTATTAATAATATTCTGAGTGTTGGCGAAGTGGCGAATCTCTTTCCGAAAGATGAACTTGATGATATTTTGACAAATCTTATTCCTTTAATGAAAAAGGAAGAGCCAAAAAAAATTGCCACACCAGATAATATATACGAATTTTTCATATCCAGAGCGAGAAATAATTTACATATTGCTTTGTGCTTTTCACCAGTAGGTTGATAATACAGTTAATATATATGTTTATGTTCCCTTTATATAAGAGTAGATGAAAAAATCAAATTATTTTTTATAACGTATTTTTTTAATAAAGATGTGTACACTATATCATGTAAATTTATAATATAGGTTGGTGAAAAATTCCGATCAAGATCTTTAAAGTTCCCTGGTTTGATCTCTGGATGCACAATGAACTGGTTCTTCCGGTGGCCGACGGATGCTCTTTGTGCCGTAGGAAAACATTTCCTTGGGGATTATAAGATTTCATGCACTGAAGAAGTAAAAAATCAACTGATCGAAGTCATGAGTGAGATACAAGACGATGTAAATGATGCCTGCAATGAGTATTATAATAGATTCCGTCGACAGTGCTATGTTACACCTAGATCATTTTTAATGTTTATGGATGCTTATAAAGGCATTTATCAACAAAGTTTAGAAGAAATTAAGATTCTAGCATTTAGTATGAGTAACGGTCTCAACAAGTTGGTTGATGCTGCTGCGCAAGTAGATGATTTACGTAAAGTTCTTGCAAAAAATCAGGAGGAAATAGCTGTAAAGAATATACAAGTGGAAGCGGTAAGTTTAATTTTTTATTTAAAAACTTAGAAATGTTGCGAAAGTAAAGACTAATAAATAATAATTTATTAAATTATTTCAAATCTTTCATTTTCAAATGTTTAATTAATAAATTTAAAGAGAATTTTTGAAAATTAGTTCTGTAGCTTCTCGGCATAACCAAAAGTTAAATTTTTTTTTTTCAAAAATTAGCTAATATACCTATATTAAATAAACTTTATCGTGGTAGTATTTTAGGAAATATTATATTTTACTTCAAATAGTATATTATTTTATTAAAAATCGATAAAATATATAAAAGCAAATTTTAATTTTTCTTGGCATAAATGATAAAGTTGATGATGCTTAAAATTTCACTTAAATGTTCAAAATTCATTTTTAAAGTGCTTTAGTGAAAACTGTTTAACTTATTTTCTATTATAATGTTTAAAAGTGTATACATTCAATTTCAATTACTGTGACTTGATAATTATATAATATTTACTGACAAACTAAAAGTAAGTTTTATAATTCAGAACTTAAATTTTTTGTATCTTAGAAATCAAGGCCTTTTTGATAACACGTCAAAATAGGTGTATTTTTTATATACTTATACTACTCTGAAATTTCAAAAACTTATTTGTTTATGACAAAAAGTCATAGAAATTTTTAATAAATTCTACTTATTAATCAGAATGACTAAGTGTTTCCATAAGAATAATGTAATATAATTAATATATGCGTTCCATTTTAAATAGATTCTTATAAATGTTAATGAAAAAAGACATGATGCAGAGGCTGTTAAGGCTGACGTGCAAAAATCGAAAGATGAAGCTGAAGCTATACTGAAGATAATTGCAAAGGAAAAAGCACATGCAGAAAAAAAATTAAAAGCTGCTGAGCCAGCTCTTCTGGAAGCAGAAGCAGCTTTACAGGTTTTTTGCAAATTCTTTTTGAAACTATCTTATAGATAGTTTATAAACTAAGTTATAACTTGATTAATATCGATCACTTTTTAAGGTACTTTTTAAGTACAATCATACTAAAGATTATTTTAAATACTTTAAAATAGTATTCAACTTTTACAAATAACTTTATGAATGTATCAGTACAACAGACCAAATTTATACAGCAACCTTCAGAGAGTTTTTATTTTCTATAATTTATTATTATATTCTATTTATTTTTTATTACTAGCTAACGTTGTAGGTTAAAAAAGTAACATTTACAATGATTTAGTTTCCGTTATTTGAATTTATAAAAAGTTACATATAAATATGTGTTTGTATAATAGAATTAAAAAATCATTCTATCATTCACAGACAATTAAAGCAACCGATATTGCTACAGTTCGAAAATTAGCAAAACCACCTTATTTAATTACTCTGATTATGGATTGCGTATGTATATTATTCGGAAGACGATTAGAACTTGTCAAACCAGATCCTGAGAAGCAATTTTTACAAGCCTCTTGGGGTGAAGCGTTAAAAGTAATATAAATTTTAATAAGACATTTGTAAACCGTAAATAACTAATAATAAAAACTAAAAGTAATACTTTATACTTACGAGATTGTACATGACTTTAGGTTATGGCAGATACTAGATTTCTTTGGAATTTGCAAAATTTCCCGAAAGATAATATTAATGCAGAGATTATTGATCTAATGGGTCCGTACTTAAATTACCATGCATACACTTACGAAAGTGCAAAAACTGCTTGTGGTAATGTAGCAGGCTTAATACAGTGGACAATGTCTATGGTTACATTTTATGATATAAATAAGGACGTACTGCCTTTAAAAGTAAGTGAAATACGAATAAAATTAAAAAAAAACTATTACTAATAATTCAAATCTTTTTATAGGCGAACTTAGCAATACAGGAAGGCAAACATGATAAAGCAAATAGAAATTTACAAGCCGCAGAAGAACTTTTAAAAGCTAAAGACGAAGAATTAAAACAAGTTCAGGAGGAATTTGATGCAGTTATGGCTGAACGACAAGTAAATATTAACAATTTTTAAATTTAGATATTCTTGTAATAACTTATATTTAAATATTATTCAATTTAGAATTTTATTGATATAACACGATGTTAATATAAATTTTTATTATTATTATTATTTAGAAAGTAGTAGACCAAGCAGATATGTGCCAAGCAAAAATGGATACTGCCAGAGCAATGATTGATGGGTTATCAGGAGAGAGAAGACGTTGGACTGATCAGCTCTCGATGTTTAAATCAGAGATTGAACGGCTTGTCGGTGATGTGATGATTTTATGCGGCTTTTTAACATACAGCGGTCCCTTCAATCAAGAGTTCCGGCTATATTTGCAGAAAAGATGGTTCGACTTTATTCAAGCAAGAAAAATACCTATTTCATTAAATGTCCA
This sequence comes from Eupelmus urozonus, assembly GCA_900480035.1. Classification (NCBI taxonomy): domain Eukaryota; kingdom Metazoa; phylum Arthropoda; class Insecta; order Hymenoptera; family Eupelmidae; genus Eupelmus; species Eupelmus urozonus. The sequence continues at coordinate 23,387 of UELX01002129.1, forward strand.
CATTGTTGAATCCTTAACTGATACTGCCACGGTACATTTGAAAAATTTAACTAAATCAATTGAAATAAGTACAATTGTAAAAAACTATATATATTCTTTAATTTAGACTGGAGAATGGAATTTACAAGGATTACCGAACGATGAACTTTCTATTCAAAACGGTATAATTGTAACTAAAGCATCACGATTTCCATTGCTCATTGACCCTCAACTCCAAGGCAAAGCATGGCTAATTAACAAAGAAAAAGAATTTGATTTACAAGTAAATTTATAATATCTTTTTTCTTAATTAATAAGGAAGATCATTATTTTTATAAAAGTAAAATAAACCTTGTTATTTTAGCTAACGTTATTAAACCACAAATACTTCAGAAACCATTTAGAAGATTGCGTCTCTTTTGGTAAACCTCTTTTAATTCAAGATATTTTAGACGAATTAGATCCTGTATTAGATAATTTATTAGAAAAGAATTTTATAAAAATCGGTACTTCGTTAAAGGTAGCTTATTTCATATTTTATTTCTGAATTTATAAAATTCATAAAAATTTATTTTAGGTACAACAATAATTTATTTGATCTTGTTAAATAGGTTAAGCTTGGAGACAAAGAAGTTGACATTCACGAAGACTTTAGACTCTATATAACAACGAAATTACCAAATCCTTCATACCCACCGGAAGTTTTTGCTCGGACTTCTGTTATAGACTTTACTGTAACCATGAAAGGTTTGGAAGATCAGCTTTTAGGTAGAGTTATTCTGACTGAAAAGAAAGAACTTGAAAATGAAAGAACCGAGTTGATTGCTGATGTTACAGCAAATAAAAGGAAAATAAAAGAATTGGAAAAAAATTTACTGGAAAAATTAACTACTGTGCAAGTATGTCGTATTAAAATATCATGAATATATATGTTTACCAAGACTTTTAATTATATCGTTAAAAAAATCATTAAGGTTTAAAAATTTTTAATTTAACTATTTAAAATTTTGTTATTTAGGGTCCCTTGATTGAAGATATAGAACTAATGTCTGTGTTAAATAATACAAAAAAAACAGCAGCAGAAGTAAATGAAAAATTGATCAATGCAAGAGACACCGAAATAAAAATAAATACAGCGCGAGAAGAGTTTCGACCAGTTGCTACTCGAGGCAGCGTTTTATACTTTTTAGTTTGCGATATGGCACATGTTAACTGTATGTACCAAACCTCGCTTGCTCAGTTTTTAGAAAGATTTGATATCTCTATGGCAAGGTAAATTGTCACACTCAAAATTTTTAAATGATTATTGATTTTTAACTTTTCTTAAAGATATTATGCTATCTTATTTTAATTTGAAATGTTTTATAGTCGTTTTATATGTATGCATACATTAATTTGTTTGTTATTCGATAAAAGTGCGACTTTCAGTTATTTCATCATAAAATTTAATATTCAATTAATCAGTTTCAGTAAAATGAGATTTATTCGTCACATTTGAAATAAAAAATAAAGCAAAAATGAAAAAAAAATTAAAATATTTATATTTTTGCATTAATAGATCTACTCCCAGTCCAGTTAATTCAAAGAGAATCAACTACATAATCGAATATCTAACTTATGAAGTATTTAGATACAAAGCTCGTGGTCTTTACGAAATTCATAAGTTCATGTTCGCTCTTTTGATGACATTAAAAATTGACTTGCAACGCGGTAACATCTCGCACGAAGAATTTCAATACTTGATAAAAGGAGGAGCTGCTCTTGATCTCAATGACGTCGAGCCGAAGCCTCCCAATTGCAAGTGGATCACTGACATCGTCTGGCTGAACCTGGTTGCTCTTTCATCGCTGACAAAATTCCAGAACATATTAACGCAAGTTACTGCTTCGGATAAAGCCTGGAAAAGTTGGTTTGATAAGGAAGCACCAGAAGAGGAAGTAATCCCAGATGGCTATGATACCTTAGATACATTCCGACGTCTATTGATGATAAGGTATTTTTTATTTTATTAATTTATTTTTGTTGGTAAGATGAAAAAATGTTTCCTCAAAAGGTAACTTATAAATGTAACTAGAACTATTTTACTTTATTATATTTTTTTTGGTTACAAAAATATTTTTTATAGTTAATAATATGTACAAGGATCAAGTCGATATTGTTTTGAAATAGTCATATAAATTCAGCAGAAAAAAGTTCAAATCGATTTTTTTTTAAGTTTATCAATAAAATTTATCATTTAAACGTTTCACTTGTACTTTTTTTGTTGTTCTTATTTTTAAGTATAATGTTTTGATCTTTATAAATTTATAACTAAAATATTTTTAGAGCATGGTGTATGGATAGAGCACTTTCACAATCAAAAAAATACATCGCAGACGCTCTTGGACCTAAATACGCAGAAGCAATAGTGTTAATTTTAGATCAATTAGAATCAGAATCGAGGCCAAGCACACCTATGATCGGTTTTCTAAGTATGGGTTCCGATCCAACACCGAGTATCGAAGCTCTTGCTAAAAAAATGGAAATAATATGCAAGAGTATTTCTATGGGTCAAGGTCAAGAAGTTCATGCAAGAAAATTAATAAATAGTGCTACAGTTGAAGTAGGTTGAAGAAATAACACTTCTGAACGTAATTTTATGTTTATTTACGTGATGTTACAACTAAAAACGATGTTTTTATTTTAGGGATTTTGGGTACTCTTCCAAAATTGTCACTTGGGTCTAGATTATATGTCTGAACTCGTAAATTACATGATAGAAATGGAAGAATCGCACGAGAATTTCCGAATCTGGATTACAACTGAGCCTCATCCTAGTTTTCCTATTTCTTTATTACAAATGTCTTTAAAATTCACCTGTGAACCACCTCAGGGTAAATCTGCAATCACTAATTATTTTCTATTATTGTTCTTACAACTGTTATCTTTATTATTTTGTTTTAGGTATTAAGGCTGGTCTTTTTGCAACGTATAGTAGCATGAATCAGTTAATGCTTGATCAGTGTGATGCGTCCCAATACATACCTTTGATATACACAATTTCGTTTATGCATACCGTTGTTCAAGAACGACGAAAGTTTGGACCACTTGGTTGGAATATTCCATACGAATTTAATTCTGCTGATTGGCTTGCTTCTTGCTTGTTTATCAATAATCATTTATCATATATTGATCCAAAACAAGGAATTAGTTGGCCAACTGTTCGGTTTGTCATTTGCTATCATTCAATAATATATTTCCCTAGTTTATTTCAAATTAATCATTATAATTTATTTCTACTCTGCTAAGATAATTAAAAATAAAAACTATTTTTAATAAAAAATTTTTAATAAGTTGTTTTGAATTTTCAGTTATATGGTGGGTGAGGTTCAGTATGGAGGACGTGTCACTGACGATTATGATAAAAGACTTTTGAATACCTTTACAAAAGTTTGGCTAGGAGACATCTTATTTGAAGATAATTTTGTTTTCTTCAAAGGTTACCCCATTCTTGTTTTCAAACAAGTTAGTGATTATCTTGAAAAAATAGAAAAAATGTCTACAACGGATCCACCTCAAGTTTATGGACTTCATGCTAATGCAGACATCACGTAGATAAAACTAATCTTTCAGTGAAAAACATAATTTTTTAGACATTAAATGTATTAAATTAACATAAAATAACATTTTAGATATCAGAGTAATACAACACAAAGTATTCTTGATACGATTATATCAGTTCAGCCAAAGGAATCTGGAGCTGGTGCCGGTGAGTCAAGAGAATCTGTTGTTGCAAGATTAGCAACTGATATGTTAGAAAAGTTGCCACCTGCTTATGATCCTCATGAAGTTCGACAAAAGTATGCAAAATTAAAATCTGAAAAAAAATATTTGTAAAATTAATAATATTTATGATAATATATTTAAAATAATAATTACTAATTTTATAAAATTTCTTTTTTTATAAATATCGAATACCTAATCATTTTTTGTTATTTTCTTAAAGTAAATTATTTTTATAATAGATTAAGAGAAATGGGACACACGGCTCCAATGAACATATTCTTGAAACAAGAAATTGACCGCATTCAAGTTGTTATTAAGTTGGTTAGATCAACTTTGAAAAATTTACTTCTTGCAATTGAAGGAGTTATCATTATGAGTGAGGTATACAAATATTGGTTATAAAATTAATATATGTATGCTCTTGCTCTAGAAAATTTTAAGTTATTGCATTATATGATATTTTAGCAATTACGTGACGCCCTTGATAATATTTATGATGCGAGAATCCCGGAAGTTTGGAGAGCAAAGTCATGGGAATCAACAACTATAGGATTCTGGTTTACAGAATTAATTGAACGAAATCAACAGTTTTCTAGTTGGTTGTTTAACGGAAGACCTCCTAAATTTTGGATGACTGGCTTTTTCAATCCACAAGGTTAATTTTTAACATTATCATCCTATGTAACATATTGCTACATCCAAAACAATAATAAAATGAATAAATTTCATTTTTTATTACAGGATTTTTAACGGCAATGCGACAAGAGGTGACTCGAATGCATAAAGGTTGGGCATTGGATCAAGTAACACTTCACAATGACGTTTTAAAGTACGCAGCAGATGATATTAAATTCCCTCCTGAAGTAAGTTATTTTATTAATATCAAAAAAATATTTAACCTTACCATTTTATTATTGATATTTACTTATTAAACGTTTATTAATATTTATTGTTTAGGAAGGAGTTTATGTTTATGGGCTTTACTTGGAAGGTGCTGGATGGGACAGAAAACGAAATAGACTCTGTGAGTCCGCCAACAAAGTGCTATATGTTCTTATGCCAGTAATACACATATATGCACTTTATAATACGCCGGATAAAAGTCCTAAATTATATAATGTAAGTACTATTAATTCATAAGAACTTTTTTTTTTGTATAATACTATCACTAAGGTGATTTTTTTTTAGTGCCCAGTCTATAAAAAGCCAGTAAGAACGTATATTCATTTAATTACCCCTCTTTGGCTTCAAACCGAAAGACCTCCAGAGTTTTGGATTCTTCGAGCAGTGGCACTGCTTTGTGATATAAAATAGAAGTTAATTGTCCCATTATTATTTTATATTTTATGGATGGTTTATAGATAATTTTATTATTTAAGTATTTTTTTTTTCAAAATTTATTGTTATTAATTTTGTAAACGTTAACTTTTATAAATAAATATTAATGTCCAAATAATCGCGTTGTTATTAAGAAACTCTTTAGTTTAAATAACCATCGCAGTATGCCCTAAACAAATTTGAATAATTTTCGTATTTTCAAATAATTTATAAAATATAGCTTACTCTGTTAAGTACAGAAAGTTTTTAAACCGTTTAAAAACGGTTTGTGCTAGCAGGATAACTTTAAAATTAAAAATAAATTTTATATTATTTGTATTCTGTAAATTTATTTATCAATGACATTTCTTAAGTAAATTTATTACATTCTTTAGAATATACATTTTTTTTTGTTTCAATTCCTTATGTAAAGTCATTTATCCTGACTAAAAGAACTGTTAAGATGACGATAATTTTAAACGTTTAATGATACTTAATTTTAATTGTATTTTCGAAATCGCTTCAACTGGCTTTTTTTCGTAAAATTAACGAAGCAAACAAAACAAAACAAATTTTCTAAAATATCTTGTATTAAGATTGTTACAGAATTGAATTAAGAATGACGTTGGTATATGAATATAGAAAATATTTAGTTAGTGAGCTTCTTACAACACGATAGTCAGAAATTCATAAACAATTTATACTGTTTAAGACTATGTCCTTTGTTCTATATTAAGGGGTATCGATTTTTTAATATTCGAGCGAAATTATTGCATCTGATGTTGGTAAAGTTGAACTTGAGTATACCGATGAATAGCCATTTGTTTAAAAATAGTTTATAAAAGTTTCGAATCGAATTCGTAAGAAATTTGATGGCTTATAAAGACGTATTTATTACAGACAGAAAACATTAAATATTAGTGCTAGAACCAATGTTATTGTATTTTTCCAGACCTATTAATTGAATTTCTACTTAGTTCAGGCTTTTGAAGGGAGATGGCGCTTAAAGGTTAAAATGGGTATCTTTATATGAATAATACTTAAAATATGCTGAGAAAAAATTAAGAATATTAGAAAATATTTGATTTATGATACATTGATATGTATGTATTTTTTCATTTGTATTTTAAATAATTATATTATAATAAACTATTCAGAATAATTTTTTCTGTTTAAAAAATCGCATGCATACTTCCCATTGGTCACACAAAAAAATAAAAGTGAAAGTAAATATTTAAGTTAATATAGGTAACTGTAATAAAAGCTAAGATGTTAAATGTTCACGTTTTTTCGTAATCTCCTGCAATTCCAAATGAACGTTTCATCAAAAATTTGACTTGAGGAGTTTTGTTCTTTTTCGATCTCTTGCTTACCGATAGAATTAAGATAATAATCGAAATAAACTAGATTTTAATCATCAATCTCTTGCTTATTATTAGTTACTTTATATTTGTACTAAAAAAGAATTTCTTGTAAAAAGAATTTATTAAGTTTTCTTTTAATACAAGATTATTTTTTGTAAAAATGTCAAGAAATAATTATAAAACTGCCAATTTTCATTTAGTTTTATTAAATTCATATAAATAATGTAAATTATTACTCTTCAATGTGTTTAAATTTTTATTTAACGGACATTTTGAGTTGATTCAACGGAAACAATAAGATACTAATAAAAATATTGATTTCAGATTAAATTATATTTTCTAAAAAAGATTGAAGCTTTTATAAAATGAGAAATTCCACTTGACGCGGCATTTATTAAAATTAAAAGCATATTCCAGGCGAAGTTTTATAGCAAGGTGAAAAGTAAGGAAGATTTTCGAGAACAATTTGCATGAAATATGTAAGGGCAGAAGTTTCGTTGATCGTCGTTGTCGGCAAACACATAACACAGCGCCGTAATGAAACGGACATTTAGGGTGTCATCCATAGATCAATTTCACGTTAGGCAGGCCGACTTTCGTCATCGCTAGTGTCGTTTTCTAAAGTTATTGGAAGAAAAGGAATAACGAGAAGGTCGGGGGAGAAGACGACGAGCTGGCGGTGGGGTCGACGACAACGTCGGGCCGGCGTCGCCGACGACTATAAAAGTATTACACGCGTAGGAACGTAAACGATCGTTCGATCACGAATCCGGGGCGATTTTCCAGGCGCGACATAAATATCGCGAAACGCCCGACACCAAGAGAGAAAGTAGGGAGTTTCTGGGGGTGCTCGGCACAACTGAAAGTTGCGCGATTTCGCGCGCGAGGCCATAGCGGATTCGCGTGTGTACGTGCAAAGAGCAGGGGTGTGGGGAGGTGGGCTCGCGGAAATAAAGAAAAGGGGGCGAGAGCGCAGGCTAAAAGAGAAAAAGGGCAGCTGGGGGCTTGCTCGCTTACGCGAGAGCGCGAGGGTGACATTTGTTATCTCGCGAGGGCATAAGTGTCTACCGAAAGTTTCCAGTCGCGCGAGCGCCCGAGCTTGCGCCGGCCCGCCCGTTGGACTTTCTTTCCTTTCCAACAAAGTTGAGCATTTACTTCCGCCGCGCGGCTCTGGCAACTTTTCACCGATATAACTAAATGACTATCCCCCCAAGTGCAGGCGCGCGCTCAAGCACGGCTCAGCGGCAGCGAAAGCATCCAAAGGAGACAGAGAACGAGAGAGCGAGAGAGAAAGGCAGGATCGGGGCAAACGTGAGGAAAGATATAACGATCCGAAATGATTTCTTCGAGGGATGAATTTTATGAAATCGATGGACGTTATGAGGATTTTTCTGGGTCGAAGACAAATAGCCGTTCACGCGCCCGCACTTGTAGCAATGAGTTTCTGCGGGTTATACTGTACGTCGTGCGCGTTTTACCTTAAAATGCTGTGGTGACACGTTGATTCAATCACTCGAAGGTGGAGTATAAAGTCATTTTCATTGTTAAAGACATTAATTCGTTAGTTTGATAAAATGTTTTACTTAATATTTCTCTCAATCGCCATTAACAGGGTCCAAAACTCAATAAAAAATTCAAATTTCGCGCCGAAATTTAGTAGACGACAAATTAACAAAAATTCAAAGTTATATTTCAATACCACTACGAGAAAAACTTGAATAAAGTAAAAAATTATTATTTTTCAAGCTTTTCAACCCGTTGTATTTTAATATAAACTTGAAATTTTATAAAATGATAGATTTATTACATAACGGAGGACAACTAACTCGTCGTTTGTTGTAATTTAATTTTCATCGTTTGTTATTAGCAAAACAGTTGATTTTTCGTATGCTAAATTTCGGCGCAAAATTAGAATTTTTAATTGAGTATTGAAACCCGTTAAAAGTTTATGTCCTAAAATTAACACCATAACTCTAATGGTCCGGATTCCATTATAAGCTGTAAGTCCAGTTGGTTGGGGTGGTGACGTCTTCCGGCCAACTATATGTTTTCGTCAAAAAATTAAATCAAAAGTTCCCCTGAGCAACTACATATGTATCGTGACAACTCGGGTCCCCTAGAAGGCACCCACAGCCAATAGAAAAGAAAAGAAAAAAGAAAAGAAACCCATTAATTTCCGTATTTAGAAACATTCTTATTTCGTTAACAATAACCCAGACTATTTAAAAGAGTATGATTATTTGTTTATGATACGAACTTGTATTCTTCCAGTTATTTATCTAAGTCTAGGATATGTTGTACTACAACTCTCTTTCTCTCTCTTTCTTTACAAGATTTTTCTTTCAGATTGAAAGAGAAAGTATGTAAGAATTGTTTTTATAAAAACCATACTTTTAATATTTTATGCTGGCTAAAAATAAACGCATAAAATGTTTATAGATTGTTTTATTAAAAATGTATTAACATAAATAAAAGTGGTTAGAAGGATAGTAGCTGCTATAGCACAACAACATTGAATTCACATCATTTTCTACGTAGAAAATGAATTAATTAGACTTAATTACTAAAATTTTTTTGGACCTTAGAAGCTAACGTATCAACAATGTTGTATTAATATTTATGCAACCTAATTAGACTAGATTTTGTTTAGAAAGTATTTAATTTTTTATTTGGATTGATTGACAACAATAGATTCTTTATTAAATTTTCTCACTTTTAAAAAATTTGATAACATTGTGCAGTAAAATAAAGAAAGGTAAAACTGCGTGTTTCTTGTAAACGAACATAAAAAAGCTCTATATAGTAACTGTTTCAATAAAACCTAGAAATATAATAAACAAAACAATGAAGCGATGGTACAAGTAGCATTAGACGTATATTACATCGTACAGCGCAATATTTTTCTGAACAATCAATTCGATTTTCAAGCGACGTCATAAGCAACGCCGCCTCCATAACGGCGCTCTGCCGATCTTAACAATCGTAGCTCTTGCAACCAAAACCATAACGATCTTTCGTCGAAGTATCGGAGTAAAATCTTTCGAACAACCTTTATATTACCGTAACGGCAATAAAGCAAACATTACCCCGGGATAAACGACTCCATTAAAAGCACCTTCGTCACTCTTTCTCTCTCTCTTTCTCACTCAGTCTCGATACTCGACAAAAGCTTTCGCGAATGTCCTCACGACTTTCACGTGACGCGAGTCTGTTTGTCTCTCTTGCTCCTATACTCTTTTTTTTCTGCCTTCTCCTTGCGCTCTACTCGCGCGCCGCTTGCTCTCCTATTTTTTCCTCTACCCCCCCTCTTTATTTTTTATTGCGCGCTCGAATCTTATCTTTATGCCGAGTTCTATGCTCGCTATAAATCTCAGCGAAGCTGCTGGGCTCCTCCGGGCTTTACGTATGCGGAGCGAGTCGAGTTGGACACAATGCCGTGACGCGTGCGCTCTCCCCTTTTTTCTCCTAGTCTAGTCGCACACGGGCTGCGCTGACGGCCAAAGAGACACGCTCGCCGAGCTTTGCTTTGCTTTGCTCTGTGCTCTGCTCGCTCTGATTCTCCGGATATTTTGAATTACAGGCTGCACTAAATTTACATGATGCTTACACGAATATATTATGGAGGGCGCAGATTGAAAAAGTTGAGCAAGTTTATTGAATCTTTACCTTTACTCCTTTTACGTTTCATTTATATGTATGCGTATTTTAAAATTTATACTTCGGAAGAAAAATTTTGTTTATACATTTGTAGTTCTATTTGGTATCAGTTTAAGATTTTTCAAAGTGGCAAAGAATCGGAATACGAGTTTTATACAAAATATTTTTTAATGGAAAATCTGCATTCTCAGAATTCTACAATAAGGTCACAAATTAAGTTATTAGTGTTAATTAGATAATAGTTTAGTTAGAAATTTTAAGGAAAGAAAATTTACTTATTTACTTATGAGTTTCATAAGTACTGAAATACTGCAGCACTAGTTGTAATAATTACAACTAACTTATTATGTAACTATTAATTAATATCAATAGAAATTGCTGACAAAATCTGCACATACTTAAAGTTTTTCTTGTATACAAATATTGTAACAGTTGTTTAACTTCTATCTAACATACAACACGCGGAGCCTTTATATTTAAGTACGAGAAAATCACGCAACGCGTTCCATATACGTGAGCACCCTGCAAAAAGTCCTAAACTCCAGTAAACAAAGAGCGAGTAAAAATCGTGCTCGGCGCGGCGTCACGTCCGTCCGAGGCGAGGGCGGAAGGGGCGCAAATGTATATACATCCTATACTTACACATATACAAAGGAAATCCCAGGCGGTGGCAGGCATAGAGCACTCTGGCTCCGGTATTCGCGATTCCAGGCGCGATCGGAAGGGTTGTTTATATTATAAATGAAGAAGCCGGCTCGAGTCGCTGGGGAGCGGCGCGAAAGGGCGCGGAAATTCCCGGGCCGGCCTTTAACACGTTCGCCGCGCTGTTTAAAAAAGAGCACCCGGGGAATTCCGTCCTCAATGGCGCGT
>UELX01002130.1:0-34335 GCA_900480035.1 Eupelmus urozonus
GGGGGGGGGGGGGGGGGGGGGCGACAAGTACTACTGGAACTAGAAGCCGGCTAGTTAATAGCTTCTGATAAGGGCTCAGCGGAGCGGAGCGCGTAATAGAAAAAAACTTGCGGCCGCTCTCATTATCAACGGTTCGGCGAAAAATCAGCCCCCCCTTAAGGTCGACCCTATAGCTCTCTCACGCGAGCCGCGATGCTTGATATATCTAGATGCCGGCTGAGATATATCTCTATGAAATATGGGCTTTCATCTGCGGCCCGGGCTAGTTTTCCTACCAATTTATATTACGCACGGGTCTTAACAAGCGCGCGCGAGCTCCCCTTACTCGATCAAACTTTGATTCGAATTCGTGCGCCCCGGCTCTTTTTCAGAAAGCGCGCAGAGCGCGCGAGCTTGAGGCGGAGATTTTTTCCATAGTCTCGGGGCTGTGATTTAGGTCAGCTGTCGTTCAGGAAAAATCGCTAAAAATAGCGAGCGAGTCGCTTTATTTTTTTCTTCTTTAATCTTTAAGCATGTAAGAGCCTGGGGAATGGAAAACCAATAATTAAATAATTTATAATTCCAAGGAGCTGCTGAAGCTATATTTAAAGAAGGATAAAAACATTTCGCAAAACTAATTCATTTATCAGGAGTAAATTTTAATGGATTGCTAAAGTTAATAAAAAAAATGTGTCTTTATGAAATTACGATCTGCGCAGGCTCTCAATCAAGTAAACTCGGTTAACATGATATAAGAGCATTGCGGTGTAAAGTAAATAGAGACTTAACGAGAGCTGACCGCTGGCATATAAGCTTACTAATGTATCGCCGGTGCTTAGAAGCCGAAAGAAAAGAAATAATCGATATGCTATACAGCAACAGGTATTGCATGTACAAGCAGGTGTTGAGAGAACACCTTTGTAAATTCAGAGCTGTATATGCATGCACCTGCATACTTTCCTACCCTAAATCGCGATAAGAGCTTTCGTTTCGAACTTCTCTGCTCAAACAGATTCGGCTTGTTTGCCTATAGGAAAAATTGTCTTGAAGCATCTCGTTACTTAGTTTTATTTTTTTTCTTTGTTCGATAGGATCTGTGTATAGGAGGACAGATTTAATGTTAGTAATTATAGTTTTATATTTACAGAGAATTTTAGATGTTATTTGAAATTTTTCATTTTTAAATTTTGAATAACTGTCTAATCTTGGAGATTCTAGGTCGAATATTTTAGTAGGTTCTTGAAGGAATTTGCATTACAGTCATAAAATAAGTGTAATGAAAATTAACATATTTTTTAAGATTTTTTGAAAAGATATTTCAATGAACTTAACTCAAGTCCTTTATTTACTCTATTTATTAAAAAAAAAAATTATGGTAAATACAGTTAATAAAAAAGCTGTAAAAATTCTTTTTATCAAAACATAACTTTCATAACAATAAGAGAAATAAAATTTATTTGAATGCACCATTTTAACAAAACCTAAAAATATTAATGGGTCAAACAGATTGTTATATCGACATTGCAATTTTTGTATCTAAAATATTAACATGTAAAAATTAAATATTTAAAAAGTGTGAATAAGGCCATTATACTTATACGTAAATAATAAATACTTGCAAAAAATTTTTTTTGAGTATGTAACTAAATATATGAACATTTTTTAATGTAAAAAATGATATCAACGAAAAAATTAAACTTTTAGAATAGGTAAATATTTAAGGTTCATTAAGTTACGTTCAAGATCCCTCCTGTTAACTATTAACTACTTTTAAAAAATTCAAATATTCTGCTCAGTTAAGTGCCAAACTGTGTAATAAATTTTAGAACAATCTTGCATTCGTGTAACGATCGTATGTTCATTTGTTGAAACTTAGTACTTTACAGTGTAAGACCTACAGAGGTAAATTCATTACCTGTACGTATGCCGTCTCAATTAATCTTAATTATTTTAAATATTTTATTCTAATACGAATACTACTAAGTCGACTTAATTGCAATTACGTATAAACTTGTTAGCTGATAACATTGTACAAATCAGTTTTATCAGTAAATTTAACGAATTGTTATATATTAATATTATGTGATTATTTAGATTTTATAGTAGTCAAAAGCGCTTCATTAGTATAAGTACATATATTATCCATGCACATCCAGGTACAGCTTCTCTTTATATTAAAAATGCACGTAATATTCGCTTTATCTCTGCAGTTATAGTTTCACCCAGATTCACTAATATAAAAAGCCATTTTATATTTACGATGTATCGCATATTTAGATATTTATGATTTTTAATTAATTTTTCTCTCACAATACTATGCGTTCTGAATACGTTTATTATTTAAAAAATTAAAATTTCAAACCCAGTTATAAAAGAAATTATACAAACTGGAACACATTTTTTATTAATAATAATTTGAAAATCTCAAGAATTTAGTTATGAATATACTTAGTTGTGAATTTCTTAGTTGTGACATATTTATAGAATTCAATTGTTTAACTTATTATATTATTGATTATTTTGCATATTTAATAAGAAAGACTCTTCATATTTTTTTAGATAAAAAGAATGTTTTAATAATAATATTGTGAGTATTAAACCAAAATTTTAAATAAATAAATGACTTTCTTTTCAAAGAAATTAAGAAACTCCCAAAGCATATCAAATAAACGTCACAAATTTAAAAACACCTCATAAAAAATTCAAAGTTTTTAAATAAAACATTAAAGTGGTTGATTAAAAAATAAAAAAAATATGAAAAGAAATAAAGAATATACTTTGCTTTTACCGCCTCCTCTTTCATACATGACGGCGGAATCGCACTCGTTTAGAACAAGTGTTACGAAATGGCATAAAATTCTGAAAAACATGAAAAGCCAGACCGGAGCTTTACTTCCTCCCTCTCTACGGTAAGAAAAAAAAACGACAGAATAAAAAAGATGATCGACCATTAACTCGCTAATAGCACACTGGCCTACACTCGAATTTAAGAAAACCGGCTACCATAGAGGCAAAAAATTCGTAATTTGCAGAGCATGACGAGAACGGGGTAGAATTTCCGAGCGAGAGAGAGATGAAGCTCGTTTCGCCGTGCGCATACGCGCTACAATGTAGATTCCGCTATATATTTTTCTGCCCGAAGTGAAATGAAAAGCGACCTATATACATAGACAGGTCGACGGCCCTGCCGACGTGTCCGCTATCCAAACCTCTCTGACATCGAATACGAAGATCTTATTTCCTCTGTCGGTCGAGAAGCTGATATTTTCCCGAGCGCGAGGAAAAAATGGCCAGATTAAGGGGCAGGTACACTCGAGAGCCGCGGAGTAAAAAAAAACCTTAAGGGCTCTGTCTACTGCAAGCGCGGGAAGCGTCGATATAAAATAACGAGGTGAATACATTAACAGGTAATAGAGATAAAAAATAAGTAATTTTATCGGATATTAAAGCGGGAGCAGGCTTCGCGGGGCGCCGAGTAATGGGGCGCGAATAAGAAGGCAGTTTACGAAAAATCCCGTGCAGCCAGCTATATATCGGAATCTACATAGTAATACTCGGGGAGCTCGCCGAGAGAGCGGCGGCATTTTCCGTCGGGAGCCAAGCCTGGAAGGCGCGCTTATCAAATATTGGATATAAAAGTTTGCGCGCTGGGAAGGTGGTGTGCTGCCCCCCCTTATTTGCATCCCTCACCGCAGGAGCAGCGGAGCAGCAGGAGTCGCTCTATATACGCTCTCTCTCTCTCTCACTCGCACACGCTCGCAGCGAGTGCGAGTGGTGGAGAGAGCGGGGGAAGGGGGGAGGGGGTAAAGTACGAAACTCGCCCGGGGGGGCAGAGAGTTGGCCTTTCCTGCGGCGAGGAGCGATTCCTTCTGGAATGACTAATGCGAGAGAAACGTAGGGGGTCGCCGATGTAGTGTATAGGCACTTGTAGCTTTCTCTCACCTATCGTCATAGACGAATCCCGCGTAGAGGGTGTTGTAGTAAAGAGCCGCCGCTACTAGGGCGCAGGCCACAGCTAGGATATCCATGACTCCTCACATCTCGGCTGCAGCGCTAGCAGCAGCCCTGATCCTCCAGGAACGGACGGCAGCGGCGGCGGAGCTCGTAACTTGTTGCACGCACCTATAGTGCCAGAGTGAGATAGAGAGAGGAGCGAGAGCGTGATTAGCCGCTGGGTGGCCGCCGCGGAGGCAAGCTGACTCTCGAGTCGCACCGGCAGCAGGAGGAGGAGGAGAAGGAGGCTGTTCCTCTCTCAGTAATCGGACGCTGCGGCTGTTGCAGCGGGGGCGGCGACAACGGCGGTGCTGCTGTCGCTGGCCTCCTTTTTCTCGCCCCTCATACTCGCCTCCTAATCGGATCTTACGCCAATTTTCTCTTCCTTATCTGCGCCAGTTGGCCTCCCCCACTCGCTGAGAGAGATCGCTTTGATAGGAGAGAGAGAGAGAGGCGAGAGCTTGCGGAGAGCTTGCCGGCTCGCGTACACACGCGCGCACTCAGCACCACACATACACACCCACACGCGGAGAGAGGCTCTCTATACTCTTTATCTTTCCAGGCCCGCGCGAGCTTTGAGCTTTGAGCTTGCAGCCATCCCCGAGAGCGTCGATACACCGTCGCGGGAGACTGGGGCCAGGCTGTAAGAGAGAGAGAGAGAGAGAGGAGAGGCCGATCGAGAAAACGAGAGCAATGCAGAGAGAGAGAGAGCTTCAGGGAGCTCCGCTCGCGCGCAGTCCTGAGCGAGCCGCGTTCGCCTACTGGCTCTCGGCCTCGAAGCTCTAGGAACTTTATACATCGCGCTCTCTCTCGCTCCCGCCGCCGCCGCCGCCGCCGCTGAGAGAAGCATCGATCGGACGGGCGCCTGCGCTCCTGTCGCGCCTTTTGCTCCTCTCTCGCTCGCTCGCTCACGTTCCAGCCTCGCTCGCTCGGCTATATAGCAAGCGCGCCAGGGCCCACCCTCTGAGAGAGGGAGAGAGAGAGAGAGAGAGAGCTCGGAGCTTGCGAAAGCTCGCTGCAGCGGCTGCGACTCTCTCGCATAGGGACAGGACTCCCTCTTGCCACTGCCGTTTTCGATTCTTTATTGCTGAATGCTTGATGTTTAGGCGGCTATCGAGCTGGGATTTCGATGGCTTCTGGGCTGTTTATAAGCAGGGAGCGGTGTGAGGTTTTGCAGCTGGTGAATATGTGACCTCGAAATCTTCGCTCTACATCATCCGGCAGCTACTGGCTACTCGCTTTATGACTTTGCTCTTCAATTAGAATGACAAAAGCGACTTAAATAGGCTTTTTCGTTTCGAGGCCTGGGCTGCTTTTTAATCGCGACTTTTTTTCCGTGTCAATTTGCCGTGTGTGAAGGCTAAGCTATATGCGGACCGTTTGCGGGCGTTTTTTTCATAATTTATGGAAATTTAGTAGGATGGGATTCAGAAAATTGAGACGTAACTTTGGAACTTTTAACTTTCTGCTTGCTCTAAGACTTAAAATGATGCAGGGAATTATAATTTATAATGTATGTATAAGGCCATCAAAAATAAATATATTTTGCATTATATATGAATCTCCATAATGCTAAGTTCTTATGAACAAGTATTAAGAACAAAAATAAGTACAAAATTATACCCTGAACCGAGGTACTTGGATCTTTTTATTTCTCCTCGCATTACTTCTTCAACATAAAATATAACGGATGATAAATGCCTTTAGATATAAATGCAGTGGAATCCAATAAAAACTGTAATCCAAGAATGTACACCTCATTATATGGAATATGAGAATCGAACTGTATCATGTATCAAATTTATTCTTTATTTTTCTATTATTGAGTTTACAATAGCCTATTGAAAGACAAGCAACCAAATAAATTGTATCTATATAACAAATACACATAAAAAAAAACTTCTCAACGAAAAATTAGAAATTTTAGAAATTCGACTATATTTATACTTTCGGTTGAAGAAAAATAAATACAAAATGTATCATTTTATTTTCTCCAGATTTGCAAAATCCAAATTTAAATTATTCGATCAGTTATAAATTATTCAATGTCTCATATATCCTTTATTTAACGCCGTTTTCCTTGATCTTTTACTGTAAGATAAAGAACATTAGTGTACTCTAAAAACACTAACAAAGGTATTAGACAATTTGAAAAAATTCTTAACTAATTTTGTGTTAAAAACTTGATAATTTTAATATCGCATATCTGTCACTTGCTAAGAAAACTTGAAAATCATTTTTTTTAATCGAGATAGTCCCCTTTTTGAGTCTTGTAGACTTTTTTTCATGTAAAATTTATTATAATTATGATATTAATACCATTTTTACGTAGTATGTGTAATACTGTGTCTTTTTTTATATTTAGATTTAAATATTTTATCGATTTAAAAACGCTTGGTAAGATAATTGCTGTTAAAATTTTTAAATAATAATTGAGGCAGTGGAGAATAATTTATTTGTTTATACAGCTATTAAAAAGCTATTAAAGATTTAAAAATATTAATTATTTTGATAAGAGATCAATACAATAAACGGATAATCGAATATTTTAATCTTTACTCAAGGATCGTGTGAAAAAATTGTTTATCATAATCAACAAAAGTAAATATTAGGTTGAATAATATATATTATTCAACATTTTTGAAGTACTTGGAGAGTTCTCATTCATTCACATTTACCAGATAATTAACATTTAATAAACTTTAATGAGTCTACTGTGATCTAAATAAATATACAGTTCTTATTGTTCTTATCTAGATTTAACTTGTTTTTTCCCTACCTTCACTCTACGCTTTAATACAAAACCATTAATTTCTCGAATTTTCATGAAAAATGAGTACTTAGTTATACCGCTAAACCGCCATAATCAATAATAATAGTATAATGATAGGTACACCAGAATCAAATAATAAATATGTAAAATAATAATCACTTAATTGATTGCAATTATAATGTATGCTTTAACAAATAACTAATATTTCGAAATAATAGTTACTTTTTGTATGTGAATTTCGTAATTTAGAATGGGTATATTAAAATCTTTCATTTCATTATATTAGAAAATTCATATTATGTGTAATTCACTTTACCATTATTAAAAAATTAGAAATAGTAATTTAATGATAATTTGGTCTTCTTGAAACAAAACATTTTTCTATTGCATATCTAAATATTTTAATAACGAGCGATTAAGTATATGAAATAACAATATAAAATTTTTGTTCAAATTTTAAGTGTATTATTTCGTGATATCAGACGTTTGCTTAAATTCTTTTCGAAATATTAAACATGATATGTAATATTCGCTTTTCTAAAATTTTAAATTTATAGCAATTAAAAAACAAGCATTGTAAATTTTTATATCTAGTTTTGTTATTATTTATAATAGTAATGAAGACCGTAAAAAATAAAAAATATTACATCCAGTTCTGATCTAGTTAATTATATTCATATTTAATACAGTAACAACTTAGCTATAGGTGATAGATTTCAACAAGCTTCTTCTGATCTCGAGAGCACATTAAAAGCTTCAACTTTTTTATAACACACAAAAACAGAACTTAATAATATAAATAGTTGTCAATATTCTCATTAAACTAAATTAAAAGATAACTCGATAAATATTCTTAAGTATCTAAAAAGTTTTTAAATAGAAACTAGATTTCTATATTTATTTTGCAAATTTTCAAAACATTAACTATTGTGTAAACAAAAATTTTTAATTTTAATCTTATTTGTATTGAATAATATGTAATAAATAAGTAGACCAGTAGGGTTAAATAGTGGTAGGAAAAACCAGGAAACGGTTACAGTCAAACAAATCATGGTTCTCTCTTTATATTGTATATATACACAAAACACAATTATATTACAAAAACTAGAAAGTGTGTAACCTCTAGTGTCAAAAAATTGAAACTAAGTATTTAGACTTTTTACCATGTATCGGTAATATCGGTATGTGTAATGCAGACTGTTATGCGCTATCTGTATTTCAGTCTGCAACTTGCAGACAAGAAAGCTAACAAGTATATATATAAATATACAGCAATATTTATTATAGAAGTAAATAATCAAAATTTAAGTTCTAATTAATTTTGATTTAAGAATTGAAAAAGGAAGAAGCGTTGATAATTTCAAATATAAAAGTGAATTTTTCGGTAATTATTCTATTGTCGTTTACTAAATATGAAGCATTTTAAGGTTAAGTCGGTAACCTCAAACAAAAACAATTTATACATAGATCTGAAATATTTATTACGATAACTATTGACTATTTTTAAAGTTTTATTAATTTTTTGTAACATTACTTTCAATTCATAATAAAATATGAACCAGTCATTAAAAATAATTTTTAAATTATTTTTCAGAAACATGGTTTACTTATCTCAAGTATGTTTAAAAATAATTAAAAACAAAATGCCCACCATTGGTTGGAAAGTCCTACATAAAATGAATAAACCTAAATTGCCACCTCTAAATTCACTTAAGTGGAGGGAAGATAAAGGATTACCGAGAAACCCTAATTCATTTGGACCATTAGTAAATCTTCCCGATTACTCGTTCAAGGATGGTAGACCAGTTCCTTATGGTTGCAATCAGAAAAGAAGAATTGACAAACAACGTGAAATGCTTGTGAGGATGAAAAAGTTATCTGATGAACTTGATATCTCGATTGAGAAGCACAAACAATTAGTAAAGAAAGAAGTAGAAGAAACACAAAAGATAATTAATTCTAAATTGAAAGAAAAAGGTACTCAACAACTTTTAAGTAGTTAGGTATAATAATTTTATTTATTTACGAGTAATTTTATAAATAAATAATGTATAATAATTAATTGATTCTAAATGTAAATAAACTAAGCTTTCAATATGAACTGTAAAATGACTTTGATATAACTTATTTTTACCAATTAAATAAGGCGTTATATTTCTTATCACAATAAACTTAAAACTTTTAAGTTAATTATCTGAATTTTTTTTACCAACTAAAAGAAAATTATGATATACATACCATCATCTATTTTGACTCATATGTAATATTATTAATTATGACTGTGCTCACCATAAGTATTTTATCATTTGGTTTTACTATATAAAAGGATAAAGAAAAACAGTTTTGTGAACATTTTTATCTTCTCTAGGCATTCCTCAGAAGACAGAATTGTAACACAGAAAAAACTACTATGTTATAATTTAAATTTTCCTAGAATTTTTGTAAATTTTTCTAATAACATTCATAACAAAATTTACTACAGTATTAGCAAAATTTGGTTTATTGAATAGTGATGATTTGCCTATACATATAACTCAACTCCTATTGTTGCTACAAAATATAGCAATTGTTACAAATAAATTTTATATTTTATAATTACATTTTGAAGTATTTAGAATCAAAAAACTACTTTTCATGTATGAACTTCTAGATAAGTATATAAAGTAAAAATCAACAAGCTTATATTCAGTTAAGGGACAATTTTGAAACGGTGTTTTTTTTTATGAGTTTATGATCTTATATCAATATACTACAGATTTATGTAAAAATAAAGGAAAAAGATTTACGTCCCTACTGTTTATAAATAGTTTTTTCATTAAATTTTATAATTTTTAGTAGGTCATATTTAAAGTTATGGCAACATGATAGCATGGCAACATTTTGCGGAATCGCACATAAAATCATTATTTCTTTCGTACATTATCAATTATATATGTAAGTAATATTTCAAATATAATAGGCGAAATTAATTTGTTTGCAAGTATCACATTAATAGAAATCATTCATTAATAAGTTCGGCTAATTAACGATGTCATAAAAAAATAATAAACGATCACTTAACGTCACTTAATTAGACACTAAAAATACTGGAAAATATCGAAAATTTAAAAATCATAATTAAACGATCGAAAGGTCAAGTAACCGTTGCCTGAGCCAATTAGAATGCTTACAGTAGCCTATAGTTTTGACATGTCTCATCGTAAAAGAATAAAATATCCTGCCTGTCAAACAACTGCGCGTGCAGAAAACAAAGTCACAAATCAAAAAACGTCGGCCAGCGACAAAGAGGACAGATTCGCTCACCAAACGCCGCTGCATATCACAGATTACTCAAACATTCGCGCATGCATAAATATATATGCACAACTCTATTATTACCGTCATATATCGACGGCGTCTACTGTAGTCGCAATTAACCCGATCATTATATCGATGAAAACGTTCCTGATGCCCCCGAGTAACGGCTCCGGCAGCAGAAGTAGCCTGCGGCTGCAGTGAAGAAGGAAGATGCGATGCCGGAAACTAGAAAATAGAGAATAGGGAAAATGCGATTGAAAAAATATAAGAAATTCAGGCGACGAAGTAACTTGTAAAAGCCATTGCATTTATACATCCTTAAACAGCTTACGGATACATTTACGCAAAGTACGCTATTTTGCGATGATATTCGAAGAGTATATGCTCAGCCGAGCGAAAATCCTTGGAGTTTGCGCTCGTTGCGAATCGTCGGATCCAGAAGCGGCCGCTTGTAAAAATGTACAATTTTACATATATTTACGTATGCGTGTTCGTATATGTAGCTGTAGGTAGAGGCGAGAGACAGAAAACGAACGCGCGTCGCTCGTATATGAATTGCTTTATTATTACAAAAGAGACATTTATTCCAGTTGTATACGAGCGCAGCTGCCTCCACATTTTTATTTTTGTCATTTTCAGGTCGCGAGGCTGGCCTCGCCGATATTACATGTTATTTAGGTATAGGTACAGCAAAACTCGGCTGTTTCGAGCGAGCGCGCAAAACCTTTAATAAATTCTAACATGATTACGTAGCAATTGGAAGCATTTAACTAGCTCGGTGTCCAGGCCAGTTATGTGCTGGAAATTGCATTTATAATATGTATACATCGTGAACATTGAACCTTGTTAACGTCCCGTTACGATTGTAATACTGGACGCGAGCGCGAGCTTCGAGTGTAAGTACGGCTGTGTACAAGCTACTACTTGATTTCGACGAAAATGCGAAATCTGGTTTTTTTATTTGCATCTTAGAAGGCTCTTTACTCCGGAATAGCAGCTTGCTAGTTCAATGTTACGTGTGCCACAGATCTGCAGAGGCTGGCAATTATAATGTTCTGTAACGGATTTACTCTGAAAAATTAGCATTCTATTTCCTGAAATTTTCTAAAAAAAAGTTTTTGAGTCCGAGTTTTATTTTATCATGTTTAACTAGAAACCTTCGTATAGCTTAAGAAAAAAAATTTCTTTAACTTTTTTGTCTATGTACGAAATATAGTTCTATGAAAGTAAAGTAAATGATGATGAATGAGTTAAAATTGAAATCAGAGGCTTTGTATCATCTGCAATGTTATGATTGCAAATTTCTGAGGCTTCCAACTAAGTTTTGAATTTTTGTATCTTCCATCATTTTCTAATGACAGTAATATGGTATAAAACTTAAAAAGTTAACAAATTTTGCAAATCAACTGTATACGGTACAATTTAAAAATATCTGAATGGAAAGATTTGCGATGTTGCCTTCACCGTTACTCTATACGATGCATTTGTTTTCATCAACTAAAAAAAATGTACAAAAAATTTTTTTATCAGAATTTGTATACTTCTTACTTAACTTCACATTACAAAAATACGCAGGCAAAATTGCAGTAGAAATTGCAGAGTGTGAAATTAACAATACATTTTATTTAAAAATCCACCGTGTCAAAGCTTCAGTACAAAAGGTACAATCTATCCGGAATCTCATTCGCATTTGACAAGTAAAAAACTTTAGACTTACTAGACCATAATGTTAGAAAAATAGAGAACAACCAAACCCATAACAAAGCACAAAGCCCAAGACTTCAGTCAATGAAAATCAGAACGAAAAAAAAAACCGCAAAATGCAAAATGCAAAACGGAAAAAAAAACGTAATTACAAACGTTCGCGTATCACCCGAGAACCGGCCGCCTGGGGGGAATGTAGGCGAATAGCGAATATCGCGAATCGCGAATTGTCGGAGTAGGGAATTTCCTGAGAAAGAACAAGAAGCAAAAAAAAAAAAAAAAAAGCGACCGGCACTCATACGTATAGGGGCAGAGAGGCGTAAGTAGAGGAGCGAGCGAGAAAGAGAGCGGCTGAGTAGGCAGTCGCGGCGGCAGTTGGCATGCAAGACGTGGACGGCAGTCACGCACGGTGTAGCTTGTCCCATAAGAGAGCTCGGAGGCCCCGAGACACGAGTAGCATGACTGAGTGCGAATTCGGCTTTTTCTCCGTCCGCTCGTCGAGATAAGCTTAAGGGGGGCCGAGCTATCTGTATACACGATCCAGCGTCATTACCGTCGGGATTTCGACAATTCGAGGCCAGGGGAGTGCAATGAGAATGACTCGAGTCGCAGAGCGCGCGGCAGATCAGAAGCAAGGATGAAAAAATCGGCTTGGCTTTGGAGGATACTGCTGCTTGTCGCGTGCTTGAGTAAAGCTCGCGCGGTCCCGGAGACGAGCTTGCAGGAATCGAGCGACTCCTATCTTCGCAATGTGGTCAGCGAGCTGCAGATACTCAACGGGGTCGTTCCGTCGATTGAGACGGACGGTGGTGCGTCTTCGGCTCCGGCTCTAGCTGCAAGCTCGACTTCTAGTCCCGCGCATACGGTGCGCTTTCTTGAGTCTATTCTGAACAGGCGCCAGCAGCATCAGCAGCAGCAGCAAGCTCTGGCTCTGCTGCCTCAATACGATCTTCAACCTGAGGTTTGTTTGTGTGCCATTTTTAAGTTATTTTTAAGTTATTTTTAAGTTATAGTTTTTTTTATTCGCTCTGTTGCTTTTTTCTTATATATAGTGTTGCAGCAAACGATAGTAGTGCGTTTTGAAAATTGCCGATTTTGAATTGTTAAGTTGGAACGTAAGCTACCAAGCTTTGGGATTTTGGGTACTGAAGAAATGTACCTTACTCTATAGTATTAAGTAACAGTTTAAAGTGGGCAGTTTTTGGAACCTAAATACAAGTTTAATTACCTTTAAGAGAAAAATGTACGATTTGACCGTTATTCTGTTCGCTCAATGAAAATTATATGTATTACTAAGGTTGGACGATATTTAATTTTAGTTTACCGTATGAAATCATGGTCAACTCGAACGTGTTTTTCGTAAAGATAGTTACGTCCAATCTTGAAAATTTCGTTAGGTCCTAATAAGATCCTAACTAACTTATTTAGGTACTAATAGAAGCGACAATGCAATGTCTCTACATTTTCACTTCACAAATACTTTTTCTATAACGATACAAATACTTTCCACGTTTACTTTGTAACACCTGTTAATTTTTAGGTTGCACAGAACAACCCAGTCTATTTGGACGATCCACCTCCAAGGAAGCCTATGATACTGGGCTTTACAGCGGCGGAACTCGCCGCAATGTACAAAAAAGCTATCGAGCGCGGAGCTCCTATGAACTATAATTCACTTGTAAATATGTTAAGCCACTATACGCCGAAATTCGTTGATGCTCAGTACGAGCTGCCGGAGAGCGTTCCTCGACCTTATTCAGAAGACTCGCAATACGCTTATTACTTTTATCCGCTTCATAGCTTTCATCATGAATTGAAGAATTATGGATACAAAACATTGGTAAGGACAGTTTCTTACTTATGTATTTAATATTATTATAAGAACTTTAATTATCACAATTTGTTTGAAAAAATGTTCTATATATAACTGAATTTCCGGGGAATCTTTAGATCTTCGATTAACGCATTTGACGTGCAAAAATTAAAAATTTCTTTTTAGACTTCAGAATACGAAAAAAGCCGTAGAAGTAACATTTTTTGTGTTTTTTAAAGAAAAAGCGAAAAAAATGTCTACGTAATACAGGAATAAATCAAGTAGAAGAAAGAACTTTTATTTGATTTTTTCAGGAACGAAACATAAATTCAATTCAAGTTTAAAACTAAGCCATAAAATACTTGTGATGCAGCCTAAGTTCCAAGCCACTACGTTTTGCAATTTATTAGTCTTTTCCAATTAATTGTCACCCGGGAAAATTGAGGGTGACACAATCAAACTCATCAAGAAGATGATTTTTAGCCACAGTACATAATAAAATAATGTATCTTGTCGTTAAACAGTTAAAAAAATTTTTTTAATATTATTAAAATTAAATTATTTTAATTATTGCTTATAACTTATTTATTATTATTACTCTTACGTTTATTTGATATTTTCGATTAGCACATTAGTTATATTGTGCTTATGAATTTTCTGTTATTGGTTACTAATTCTTTTCGACAAAACAGTATCTAAAAAATAATTTTTTGACAAATCAGCAATTATTCTGTGATTATTTTCAGCCTAATTTCCATTCTGACACGGCGCCTGCTGAGAATACCAAAAAGGAAACAAGTTCGATGAATCCAATCCTTGTGGGTATTAGCAGCTTTTTAGGAATGGCTTTACTTTTTATGCTTAGTTTATTTTTCTATCCTCGTTTTATGCATTTAATGCATTTTCCTTTCGTCACGACTTCAAGAATGACGTTCGAAAATGAATTCAGCCACCTTGCAACTTTCGTCATAGAAGCTATTGAACATTACAATAAAAGCTTGAAAAAGGTAAATATTATTATGTTTATCTTTAGAAAAGTAAAAATCAATGATTTTGTTAGTATAGCAAGTAGCAATGGAGTTTGACTATATGTTTTGGTTTTATTGGTATTCAAAATTACAACATTAAATTTGATGTTACTTTGGATCTAGTTTATTATATATTTATACTTTTACTATTCATATTCTTTCAATTCTAACTTATTTTAACTTGTCGTTTTGTTAAAATTATACTTTGGCAGTAATAGACATATGAATTATACAAAAATAGATGAATATGATCTGAAGACAAATTTTTAGATTTTTGATAATCGTTACTGAATATAACCATTTAATTTAATGCTAAACTGATCGCAATAAAATAGAGTTCAACAAAGATGATTATAATAGAAGATTATAATAGAAATAAAATAAAACCAACTAAATTTAATAAAAAAAAGAAAGAGTTTAAAAGTAAATTAATACTATTAACATCGTCTAGTAAATCTTAAAAAAACTTTATACAAAAACTCGATCCAAAGTGGTCATAAAACGCGGTGCCAAAGTAGAGTAAATATAAATCTTATCAAAATAACTCTATTTGTTACTATTCTTGTAATTTTCTAATTAAAATTTACTTTTACGTTTTTCAGAAATCAAAACACTCGCCATTTCATTCATACATGAAAAACTACCAAGTGCATCAGAAGAGGTAATGATGAATAAAAGAAGTAGCAATTTAAGTAAATCTTTTATTAAAACCATCGTAATTCTTGCTTTTATTTATTCCTAATATATTTGTGAATGCCATATAAATAATCAAAGTTTTGCTGAATTATTTAAATTAATTTATAAGGCAAAAATAAATATTTTCCTGCTAAAAAAGCCTGTCTACAGAATTGATAATAATTAGTTTGAAAATTTAATAGAAATTATCGTATTATACGTAAGAGATTTTCAAAGTTGTTATCAAATTGAAACTCTAAAGAAATCTTGTACTCCATAATTTTGATAAATACTATTTTCGAACAAATTTTGTATAATTTTGTGCCATTTTCTATATTTGTACCTAAATTCCATTAATGGTAAATTGATTTTAAAAAAATTAATATAATAATTTCTATTAAAATTTCTATCAATAAATTAAGCGACAAATTTGTTTTTCCATGGATATAAGCAAAATTTGTTACTTTATAAAGATGCTAATCAACAAAAAAGTCAATTATGATAAGTACGTCATTACATTTATAGCTAGCGAACTATTTTGATCTTCGGAGCTCCTCTATTGAAATATTTAATGGTTTGTCGTTTTACAAAACAAAAATAAATATTATGTTAAACTGATTGTATCCAATTTAGTGTTGAAATCAATAATAATATAAAAATCTAGTAATAATCACAAAAAAAGAGGGACTATTAAGTAACTTCATATGGATCAACACTAATTATTCTTCTTAAAATATATATATATATATATATACAATTTTTTAAGGTATATATCATTTTTATTTAAATATCCAAAATTCTAATGTCACGGATAACATTTAATTGAATTGAAATTATTAAAAAAATTATTATATCCTAACTCTAAATGTGGAAGGATCTTACTTAATAAAAAAAAACATCTTATTCTAGTGTCCAGAGTCCAGTTTTATTGATACAACTTTTTTGAGGTTTTGTTTCTTGCTGTATATGTATGTATAAATTTTTTATTTACAAAATGTCAAGAAGCCGCTTCAGATCCGATCCGCTGTCTTCGTCAGTCAGATACTTACAGTCCCATTATAACGCGTACAATAGAATGAAGCTTAGCAAAATAAAACGAGTGTTTAACAATGAACTTCACAATTACAAAAGTTACAAATGTTAAAAAACCTTCTTATAATTAAAATCACGCTAACAATGGCTTAAGCCAAGTATAAAATTAATATTAAATGTACATATAAAAAACTGTCGATTCGAGTTATATAAAATTTACAATGAATTTGACGTTTCCAGTTTTGCAATTCGATCAAATCGAAAAATGACACATGTTTATTATACCTCGAACGAGATAAATCACGGTTTCGAGCACAAAAAATTGACTAGAAAAATAAAATAATTAGAGCGATAGAAAAGAAATGATAAATCGATTTCTTACACGTCGATCCAAGTAATATACGATATAATACAATGAAATCGTATAATTAATAATATTTAATTAATAATTACATTAATGATATAATAAAGGCATCAATGATAATGCTTTATGATGGTGAAAGTGACATAAGAGCATTAATTATATAAAATAAATGTATTATTAGCAAAAGCGATTTTCTTATTCTAAATGTTGTCAAAAGATATTCAGGCTCTTTACTAATTCTTGTGTAATATAAAATGACTTCGGTATCTAGATTCGACCTCCTAAAGATTCAATCCAATTTGATTCATGTATAAGAAAAGGTATAAAAAATTATTATTTTTCATGAGATAAAAGCTGATTCATAGCCAAAAATACGTGACTGGTAACGAGCTCAGTACGAGCGAAGAAGGCTAGCATTTTCTAAAGTGGCCATTCTTCGACCAAGTCTTACAATGGAAGTTGTTCGATAAAAGTTTATCAGTCTTTCCTTAGGAAATATTCGCTCTTATCTATGCGCGTATGCACCAATACGTATTCCTGTTTAATTAATCGCACATCGATGTACATCTCTGAATGTACTTTCTGCAAATTCAAAATCGCGCACATTATTTTCATGCATGCGACTTTTTTTTAATGCTTATACATGATTATCATCGGTACTTTGAATAATTGATATTGAGTAAAAGATTTAGGATTTACACTGGTTTAAATGTCAACTGTGATGGAATGATGACAAAACATCCCAAATGATTATTGATACTTTGGCAAACAAGCTCTTTAACAATATTGTGTTCTAGTTTCTCTAAAATATTGCTAAAAATGTCCATTTCCTTTTAATTCATTAAAAATCTTCATAGAAATATAAATATACACTTTGTATTTCTTATAAAAGATTCTTCCTTAAAGTGAGTACATTTAATTGCTAATAGTCATTTTCTTAAATGAGCTTCAACACGAAAAATTTAGTCGACAATATTTTAGAAAAACTTTTATGCTACAAGAAAGGATTATTATTGAATGCAATTTGCAATTTTTGTACGAAATAATAGATCTGATTCTTAAAACAATGTAGCTAAAGTGAGGCAGAAAGAGACGTGAGTTAGGGGCTCTACGTTTCTCTTCATACATACGATGCAAATTGTTATAAAGCAGTTGTTTTTCATGACCAAACCTTAATCGTGCGCTCTTCTTGGAGTTTCACGGCAAAGTGTTTGACATAAGATGAGTAGTAGTAATTATTCTTCTTTTTTTTAAGACTCTTCTTCATTTTCTTCACCGAGATTGTGCAAATCTAAATAATTAACGATCCCTCGATGTAAAAATTCGTATTGAGCCTTTAAAATATTATAAAAATAAATTTAATTTTCAAAGTAATTGTCACTAAATATTAATTGTTCATATCAACAAAAATTTAGACTTACGAAAGTGCTTATCATTCCATGCCTCTGAGATCTCAATTTCTTAACAGTAGTGAAAATGTCGATTCTCTTTTCAATTCGTAATTGTTGAACAAGAATGCTTAAAGCAACAAACATTGAGCTTCTGTCAGAGCCATGATTACAGTGTACCACAAGTGGTCCACTTGAATCCGTATTATTTGTCTGAGTCTGATCTATGAGTTCAATAAGACCTCTTGTGACTTCTGGTACTTCACCTTCCACCGTAGGCCAGCCGTGGTACTGATACTGAGTGACTGATAAATTTTCATCAACTTTTGTATTGGTCACGCATAATTCTCGACGAGTGAAGTATGGACAACTTTCACTCTGAATATAACGGACGCATATGTGATCGTAAGATATTTCATCATCGGGCCAATAACGTGGACACTTACGAGGTCCTTCTGCAAGCTAAACGAGTAATTAAAAAAAAGATTAGTTTATTAAACTTTTAATACAACTAGAGTACTTGTACTATTATCAATAACACTTACATCTGAAAGCATAACGATTGTAGATATACATTGTTCGGAGATCATTCTCCAAAAGTCAGCGATTGTAGATTCAAGGGGATCCTGCGTGATTATGAAAGACTCTGAATTGTCATAGCCTTCGATAAATGAGGCATTAATATAAGTAGAATGTTCTTTTCCAGGTATTGGTGTGAGAATCACTCGGTTACGGTCGTAAGGTATCACTAACTCGCTTCTATTTTTATTTCTGTTTTCGTCGCCACCACCTACCGAAAAAGATTTTCGCTCTTCTAATACTGCACTGATTTTCTGCAAAAATTATAAGTGTATTTATTATTAGTAAAAATTTGTAACGCTAAAAAATAGTAAATAAAAATAAGTATATAAAACAATACTAACGTCGTATTCTTCTTCCATACGACATTTTTCTTTTCCATTTTCTCTTTGACGAAGTTTTTCAACAGCAGCTTTCAGTTGCGTCGCTGCTATTTCAGTATCACCATATTGTCCCATTTCCATAAGTGCTCGGTAAATGAAGATATATTGTTTTAAAGATTGTACCAAGAAATTTCTTTGATGTCTCAAGTCACAAACAGTATTGAATATTGATACTTGTCCTTCTTCTGCTAATTGTTGCATTAAAGAATCAAGTGCAACCAATGTACCAGTTCTTCCTACTCCTGCGCTACAATGAACCAAAATTGGCCCTTTTTCAAGTGAGTATGCTTCATTTACCCTTTTTATGAACCTCAAAATAGCATGTGGGTGTTCAGGAGCCATGAAATCTTTCCAAACTAAGAAATGGTATTGTACGATTTTTCTCGTGTCTCGCTCTCCAGTTCGTGTCATTTTGAGCTCGCGAACAACGTAATCTGAATACTGATATTCCCCAACATGTTCGACAGTTACATCGCCAAAGTTTTTTGTCTCACCTTTGTCCGGCCAGTACTTGGCGCATTTTGTTTTTGAATATTCTTCTAAGTTAGTAAGCATGAGCACAAGTTCAAGATGCTGCTCCCATATCATCCTCCAATAGTCGCAAACTGTATTATCCATTGGACCTTGAGCACAGATAAACTTTTTGCGTTCTTTGTAGCCTAATACAAAGTTGGCATTTATATAATCCGAACCACAGATTCCATCTACCTGCGATAAGCGAACTCTTGTTTGATCGTAGCATTTAATATCAGGATAACGATTTTTGTAAATATTTTCTCGAGCTTCGGATGCTCTTGTTGTTCGGTCAGTAAATCGATCAGGTAATAGTTCAAATTCATGCTGAAAACCGTAGTCTGAATCTCTATGACGCTCCAAGTAAGCTTGAAGCAACTCTCCTTTTGGTATTGGCGGCATATCTGGTGGAGTAGCCGCAACTAACTGATGTCTGCCTCTCAAGCTTTGACACAAGTGCCTGTTAAAAGCCCATTTACTATTATATCATGTTATTATATTTGTATAAACATGGATAAATTAAAAAAATATATATTAATTTAATAACTTTAATTTACCTAAAACTGTTCCTTAATGTTATAATTTCTTCACCACGTTGTTGCACCCTCTTTGAGTAACGATGTAACACACAGAGTGTAATTAAAAGAATAATGATTATCAAAATAAGAACCAAAGATATTTGTAAAATAACACTAAGAGTTGTCATATCTTCTACAATCACCAGTTTGGGGTCGACTCCTCCAAACAATGGTGATAAATAACTACTGTAAGCCGGCAGCAGTTGGCCTTTGTTAGATCCATAAACTGAAAATTTTATAATTTAATAAACAAATGTTATTACATATGTTGATAAAAAAGAGAATTATAACTAGAAAATTTTTGTAACTTACCTATGACTTCAATAAAAGCTGTATAATTAGCTTTTTCATCTAGAAAGCCATCAAATGGAGAAAAAGAAAGGTTTTCAAAGTCATCTTTTGTTGTAACGTCTTCCCTTTTATCTCTTAAAATATTATCTGTTTGAGTTTGAAGAATTGGTATTCGTGTAGTAGTAAAATTAAAGTTGTCCAATTTAGTGAAATTTGCTACTTGGGATGTTATTTCAGGAGCTTGCGTAGTTGCATTTACGTTAGTTGTAGTAGGGTTCTATTAAACGAAAGAAGAATGCAATTTACAAAAATTATTTTTAGTTATAAAATTAAATATATATATATATATAAATTTTGAATCAATATAAAACACTGACCTCAGGAATGAAGTTTAGCATCGTTGGTATAGGCTTTTGCCTTAATCCAAAGCAACGTTGACAGTCAATACTACCATTATGACTTTCACCATCACCAATAAATACTTCAGGAGGTAAATGATTACTATCAAACATTTCAGCAAGATAGGCTCCACCCAATGGTGAGGAGTAAACATATTGATAAGAAAATACAGAGATTTCTTCAGGGGGTGGCAAATCGGCTAGTGTCTTTTGTGGAGCGAGTTTCAAAACAAAAATCCTATAGCAACAAATTGGCCCGTTTCTTTCTGAAATTCGGGGCATATAAATCTTGAATAATTGCCTTCCTTGACTTTCAATTTTATGCCAAGATCTTGCATTTAAATTTTCACGATCTGGTACAGTTACGGGCATTGTGCAGTTTGCTATTGCTTCCTCTCCATAAAATCGTTGTCGAGTTTGGCACGATACACGAACCTATCAATCAAAAAGACAAAAAAATATATAAAAGTGAAATTATTCGAAAAAAAATATTAAAGGGCGCGGCAGCGCTCTGATGGCAAGTAGGCAAAGCGATCGCGGTCGCCCGCGTGTTTTTGTGTTTTTCAAACTTACAGTATAATTAGTATTTGGTGGTAATTGATTTTTTCGAAAAGATTTGTACTGAAAATCAACATGATCTATGAAGGGTCTCAATTGCTCAGTTTTTAGTTGACCACTTTCATCTTTGTAAGTGGCTCTACCAATTATTTGAATTTTATACTGAAGATTTTTACTGTTGCGCTTCAAAGGAGCTTCCCAATGTATTGACATGAGGCTTGTTCTACTAATGTTATCAAAACGACATGATACAGATAAATTTTGAGGTGCACTTGGTACTGTAAAGATAATAATTTTAAAATTATTTTCATGATCAGAACCATATTCAGGAATGTTTGCAATA
Organism: Eupelmus urozonus; assembly: GCA_900480035.1. NCBI lineage: Eukaryota > Metazoa > Arthropoda > Insecta > Hymenoptera > Eupelmidae > Eupelmus > Eupelmus urozonus. The sequence goes on from UELX01002130.1 coordinate 21,690, forward strand.
ATGAGAAATATATAATTATACCTCCATCTAATGTTTCAGCTTCAACTTCATTACTCCAATTACCACAGAAATTTGTATATTCATTACAAGCTGAAATTTTAAATTTATATGTGGTTGCAGGTTCCAGATATTCAAATAAATATAATTGGTTAAGCTGAAAAGGGACAATAGCCTCTCTTCTTTGACTTTCATGACTTGCTACTATGATATAGTACTGAATATGTTCTTGAAGTTCAGGAGGTGGATTATTCCAAGATATTGTTGCAGTTGATGAAGTCATACCATTAACATTTAATTTTGGTATGAACAAAGGATCTAAAAAAATACAACATAAAAAATACATTGCAGAAAATATAAACAAAAATATTTGGTTGCAATAAACTGTCAATGAAATCTTATAGCTAGTTTACAAATTTTAAATACCTTCTTTAAGTGTTGTAATCCATCTAGGATCTATTTGGACATGCGACTTTCCAATTTTATTTTTTGCAGTAATACCAACTTGATAAGCAGCTCCCTTATCCAATCCTTTTAAAACAAAGCTTGAATTCCCCCCATTAATTAATTCAGAGTTGTACTGCCATGAGTCTGTTCCATTTTTCATGTATTGAATAAAATAAGTCTCTATTGGTTCATTGCCATTATTGACTGTCCAATTCAAGAAAATACTTCCTGCGCCAACAGTCTTAAGAAAATCAATGCTAATTAAAGGAACATCAACAACAAAAAGGTGTCTCTCAGCTGTAACAGCACCGTAATAGTCATGACCTTCACAAATGTAAGTTCCGTTGTCTTTACGTGTAGCACTTTTGAAAGAAAGAATTAATGAAACATGTGTTTCATTCATGCGTTTCCAACTAGTCATATTTTTAAGGCGTTCAAAATTATCCGAGTCCTTAATTTTAGACCAAGTAAAATTTCCAAGTGGATCACCATAAAAATCACATGTTAAATTTATTGCCTCCAGTACCTTGATTCTACTGCTTGCACTGCGTTCTATTTTGGCTGGTACTGTGAAATTATTAAAAAATATATAAATAACATGTAATTGTAATAAATAACACCTAACAAGTTTTAATAATAAATCCAATGAGCAATATAACCATACCTATAACTCTTATATTGATTGTTCTTTTTACATAGCCAGTGGGGGTTAAAGCATTGCAGGTATAATTGCCGCTATCTTGTCTGCTAGCTTTCTTAAGATCGAATCTTTCAACAAACTCGGATTCTTTGACAGACGTTAAATTCTTTTCGTTATAGCTCCACCACATGGCAATCGTTGGCTCGAGCGACTTGCAATCAAAGTGCGGGGTGCTGCCAGCTTCGATACCTTTTGGATCTTGCGAAACTATTATTTCCAGTAATTCTTTTCCATTAGGCCCTGCATTAGCTGATGCTGGGGATTCTACAACAGGGTAGACAAAAAATATGCAACAATCAATCCATAAGTACATAAACAAAAGAACGAAGGGGACAAGTGAAAAAGAAAGTGAGTAAAGCTCGACAAGGATGTTCTCAGTGAAACAATATACATCGGCAGGCAGAGCATAATAAATGTAAAAAACAAGGGTAGGGCAGTGCATAACGAATGGTCACGTTTGCGTTAAAACAATACAGGGGTAAAGACGAAAAACTCACTGTTATCGTTGCCATCGGCGGTGAGAAAGAGTAGGCTAGAAAAAGCGATGCAGAAGAGGAGTTGGCTCCTCCTCGGCCTCATGATGCTCTCGGGGTGCTGCTCGAGATCTGGGCAAGGGTGCGAGTAAGGAGCCTGCGGCAGCCGGGTTGGGCGCGCTCGCGGCGCCGAGTCTCTGCGGCGTCCCTTTTATTTCAGCCCCGAGCCTCGGCCCTGCCCGAATTCGACATGTTGCTGTCGAAGAACGAGCTCTGCCGCCGCCACCGCCGCCACCGCCGCCGCGCACAGCACAGCTCCACGGCTCCACCCGATGCACGCACACGCTCTTTTCCACTCTCTCCCTCTCGCTCGCTCTCCTCGTGCTTCTAGGGCAGGAGGCAGGCTGCTGCAGCTTTTCTTTCTTTCCGGGGAAACGCTTTTTTTTCTCTTTCCTCTTTCCTTCGTCGTCTACGAGGCTATAACGTCGAGGACAACGACGACGAGTGTCTATATAGTTAAGAGCGTGCGGGCGCGCGGCTACTGCAGTGTGTCGGAGAATGAAAGGGCGCGCAGAGAGAGAGAGAGAAAGAATCGTCGCGGGTATCTCTCTCTCTCTAGTTGTGGGCACGCTGTATAACGAGTGTAGCTGCACTAAACGCGCACGCACGACGTCGATGCTCGATCGAATGGTCAGCAGCAGCAGCAGCAGTAGGAGCGACTGCAGCGAGAATACTAGCTATACGCCGACTATATACAGTTGAGAGAGAGAGAGAATATACAGATCACAGCGCGCAGAGAACGAGGGAGATGGAACTATAGCTAGCCTCTCTCCTTCCCACTCTAAGTTCAGTCTACAATTCTACACAGCTACGCTAAGAGCGATGCGTATTATCCCTCCGCTCTTTCAATAGCTTCTTTCTCTACGCTCTCTCTCCCTCGCTCTTTTTCTATATACTTATATCCCCTCTCTCTCTCTCTTCTCCGGCGTGAGTGTCGCGCGCGTGCGGCTAGCCTCTCTCGCTCGTTACTATATACTCTCGTTTCGGCGGCCACCGCCGCAGAGAGCGTCGTTATTAAGCGCAGCCGGCTGCTGCTGCTGCTGCTGCGGCGGCGCTCGGTACACTCTCGCTCTGTTGTACTACAACGGCCTAATCAAGTTCGAGGAAATGAAGGAAAAATACTCTAAGAGCGTAGCACGCCTCTTCATCTTACGCTTAACTGCGGCCTTCGCTTAACGTATCAATGAATCATAGTAGAGGTAGAATACATATAGGTGCGTCGTCAGGTTGACGACGCAGATTTTATAGTAACCGCTCTCTCTCGAGTCTCGCGTGTGTATATACGTAAGACGAATATATACCTATTGTTACTGTGCTCGGCGAGAGCTGCTACAGCCGCGACACATTCATGTATGTGCTCTCCTTTTGTTCTATATAGCCTCCCTCTCCCACTCTCTCTCTCGTATATACTTACGCTCTCGCGTTTCTTTCTACAGGCTGGATTGCCCGCAACAAGCTTGCTTACGCGTGATGCGTAAATACGTACTACGTACTAGGCGATGATACTTTCATTAATATAGCTATCTCTGAATCACGAGGAGTTTTAGAGCTAGGGCATGCGTACAAGCTACTGTTTTCCGGATTAGAAACTCTTGCAAAAGCTTAGGTTTTACAAAATTTGAGAAACGCCTGAAAAGCCAATGTCAGATTTAGGATAATGCAAAACGAAAACTCTCCTCATAGCAACGCCTAATACACCTACATAAACTCCATCCTCAAGCTTCCGCCAAACGAGCAAACAGACCGAAAGCTCAAAGCAGTCGTTCACCTATACTGATATCATATCGCTCGCTAATCTCGCCGCAAGATCAAGTACATCATCTCTCGAGCTCGGAATTGCAGAGGCAGCTTAACAGCTGCTATATAAGCTAAACAAGCGAGCTCTAGTCTCTCGGAGCGTGCAGCATCGTACTTGCATACTTACGCAGCTACGTATACACCGTGTGTGTATAATATAAGAATAGCCGAGGCGGCAGGCGGCGCGAGTGACGGCTGTTAACTGTTGTATATATAGATATATACTTAAAGCCGTGTGTGTGTATATATATCTATATCCGTATGATAGGTACTGTTAGAGAGCGGCGCGCGTCAAACTGCCTCTCGGCGCTAGATGCCGCCACCCGCTCCTTAGATGCCTACACACAGAGTCTAAAAAATCTGTGGAAACGTGAAATAGAATTGCTTTAGTTGTAAGTAAGCTTGTAGAGCGAGCGAGAGGCTATAGCTGCGCGCCTCTCTCCGATTTTCCACTCGCGCACACACATCCTTAGCTCTACAGTATGCACAGGACTATAGCACACTGGCACACGCGCATTTACAGCTAGCTGCTGCTCTTGCAGAGCGAGAGTCGCGGCTCTCTCTCTCTCGCACATCACAGTCGTCGGGGAGCTCTCAGCTCTCGCAGACGTGATAGTTAGACTACGGACTTTAGGAGACGCGCCTGGCGCGCTCTCGGAGATCGCCGAGCCTCTTTGATGTGTGTGTATTTAATAGTGCAATTAAACGCTCTCTTGACGAGCTAGCGCGCACCTGTCGGAAATTAAGACGGTCCCTCAGCTGCTGAGTGCGCACACGTGTGACAGAAAGAGAGAGAGAGAAAGAGAGCTTCGTCGCTGTTTTTTCCTTAAAAAGAAACGAGAATCTGGCGACGATGCAAGATGTGACTAATAGAATGAAAGTGAGGTTATGTAAGTGTTTGTTTCTACTTGTGCAGTAACGACGAGGCAGGACTTGCGAGTGCTTATTACGAGGAATTTCGACAGAGCGAGGATTTAAAGAATGTACGCCCGAACAAGGTGAGTAGGCCAAAAGACTTTTCATCTCGCTTTACAAAACAGACTCGGCTCTCTCGCTCGCTCTCTCTCTCTCTCTCTCGCTCCGGCAGCGTTTCCTTGGTGAAAGGTTTTCAAAGTCCGATACGCTGTGTACCTCGTGAATATATATAATGACGGCGTTGTATATTTTTGCTCTCGCGATCCCATTTCATCTTTCTCTATTAATCCCCCTCTCCAGCCTTCTCGAAAGCTACAATTCTCATTATCCCCAAGGCTGAAACCGCCTAAATTTCCAACTATTCCACGATTCGTGAAAAACAGCTTATTGTCGGCGCGATCGAACGCTCGCTAGTCAAATAGAATTCGGCTCTCTCTCAACTACCTGTTGTGACGTCTGTTGAGCGCGCAACGGCGGAGCGGCTCTATATGTATAGCTATATATCCAGCCAGAGCGCGCGTTCTCCGTTGCATAGCTCCGTTGCTCGACGCGCGCGCAGGCTCGAGTCCGTTTTTATATTCTCACCCTCGGCTCCCCCCCTCCCCCCGGCGTGTAAGTATATCCTTAACTCCCCCACCGAAGTACGCACCCTACGGCCTCTCGCTGGATTTAGCCTATACGTGTACTTACACCGTCGCGTTTATGCCTACGCTTTTTTTCGCGACGAAAGTCGGGGAGAAAAAATCGTTAAAGACCGAGGGAGGATAAAGGGAGCATAATTGATTAGCGCTCGGCTGGCGCGTATACTCGCGAAATCGAGAAAGAGAGAGATAAGGTATAGAGGCCCGATAGCATAAAGAGTCCGCGGGTGCGGGAGCATAATACGAAGAGAGCGCGCGCGCGCGAGAGGCTGTATAACGCAGCGTAAGGCACAAAACTGCCTAGCGCGTTCTCCCTCCTCTCTTTCTCTTTGGCGCGGCCGCTGCTGCTGCTTTCCAGTGTGTATATGCGAGAGAGCTCGGTGGGCGCGAGAGGAAGAGACTCTCGTCGCCGCCGCCGCCGACTACTTGCACGAGAGAGTTTAGTCTGGCGCGCGCTATCGTGTAGGACGTTGTGCGCACGCTCTCTGCGCTCTCTGCGCTCTCTCTCTCTCTCTCTCTCGCACGCGGCATGCGCTCTACTTGAGCCGTTCAGCGGCTTCGCTTCTCTCCCTCTCCCCTGCTCTCTCCGTGCCTTTCAGCTGTGTGTAAATGACGTAAGCCACGCGACTGTAGGCGCGCGCACTCGCGCTATGTGACGCTACTTTTATCGTCGATCTGCTGCTGCTCTCTCTCTCCTCCCCCCCCCCACCTCTTCGCTCTCTCGGTGGTAATCGTCGATCGTTGTGCTTTGCAGGTTCACCAGTGTGTGTTTACATTGAGAGACTCTTAGTGGGGAGATTGCCGAAGCGCCAGTGAGACACGGTGGTACCATATAGGTGCCAGCGGTGCCAGTGCTGCCAGACGAGCTGGCTGCCAGGGCAACCGGCCGGTCCTAGAGGTGCCAAGGATCGTTGCTGTCAACTTTCAAAAGAGTTAAGCGCTAGTCCGAGCCCACGAGTGACATGAGAGTAGGATGCCAGCGAGCCACTGCAGGAGCCGGAGCAGCCGTAGAAGCGAGGACGAAGAAAGGACGTGCGCCACTCGAACGGCTGATTTCCAATTGAACTGGCTTACTCTGCCGTGGATTACGGAGGCTGTATGGAGGCAGGGGGGCTCTTGCCCCGCCAGCCCCAGCAAGGCCCCCCTGGCTCCATTTCCGGCGCATCCGGCCAGCTGCAACCAAGGCCCAACAACCTCAACAATCTGAGCCTGCAGCAGCAGCAGCAGCAGCAGCAATCTGTCAGCCAGTTGCAGGTGCACCAAGACCTCGGTGCTCTGCAGCAACAGTCGCAACAGCAACATCAGCACCTCTTGCAACAGCAGCACCAGCAGCAGCAGCAGCAGCAACAACAGCAGCAGCAACAACAGCAGCAGCAACAGCTGCAACAAATGGGTCAGGCACCCGGGATGGGCGAAGTTCTGCCGCCGAAACGACAGGCTGTCGTCGATCGGTTGCGCCGCAGAATAGAGCTCTATCGACGCCGACAAACCGATCTCGTGCCCAAGTTCGACCAGACCTTTCACGGCTTCTGCGAGCAGAATATCCAGGACACGCTAGTGCTGAAGCAGCGCTTCCTCGACAGCAAGGCCAAAAGACAGGCCAAGAAGACCGACAAGAAGCAGAACGATAATCTCGCCGGTTTATCCAGCATTCATGTCGTGAGTATTTTTTCTCTTCTCTTCTTTCTAAGCTTGCTAAATTACTAATAAGAGATATATTGAGTTGAAAAAGTTTTGTCATTATGATGATACGCGCGAATAAAGCAATGTCGATCGCCGATAAAAATTCATGAGGCTGTGTTGTATTCTGTACAATTCCTACTAGTTTCGCTTGACGGTTAATTTTTTCCGGCTTCTATGCTTAATTTTTCATATTGTTACAAGAGTTCAAGGCTCTCTTCTCCACACTTACGTATCAATAAACCAAAGTTTGCAAAAAAAAATATCTCTTCATAAAACGGAAAAAAAACTGCATGGTTTTCTTTTCTGTTAAACGAGAAGTAACTCCAAAAAAAAGTTGCTCGACTACTTTAGTCCTTCCTATAATTGATCTCATAAAGTTTCATTCAATCATGACAGTAAAATTATTTTGCTTTATCAATTACACTTTAGTTCTGATTCAAAGGCTCCGGTTTAATCGGTTGTCGGCAGCCGACCAGTCGCATGCGAGGGTACAGGGTTTTACCTCTCGGCGGCGTAGTGCGTGCGTGAGCGCAAGTGTGTGCATATAGGACGTACGTGTATATTCTTTTCTTGCGCGCACTAGTTGCAGCAGTATAAGTAGCAGAGTGGTGAGCAAAGAGCGCGGGTGCGCTGTTGCCACCTCTCCTTTCCTCTTTCTTCCTCTTTTCCAGTTAACTACACGGCTTTCCTCTCCCTTCTCTTCGCCCTCTCCCCTCTCCTATCTCTCTGTCTCTTTCTCTCTCCTTTTACTCCGTCTCTCTCCCGCTCGAATAACCATGAGTGAGAGCTCTGACACGCTCTTTTCGGCTCCAGCTGAGCACAATCAGTGATTCTCAAACGCACTGTACGACGACCTAAACACCTAGGCGAACCTTTTTTCGATCCGCGACTGAGTAACTGTATCTCCGTACTTACTCGAAAAGCAATTTTTTAACTTGTTCACTTTATACAATCAAATATAATTGAACAGTTAGTGTAAAAATGATTATAGATTAATTCGGTTTATTAATAAAGACTGTTAAATATTGCTAAAGCAAATAATTTTTCTGACGAATTAAATAGCTTTTGTTGCAAATTAAAACTTTGAAAAATTGAAAAAATATTATTTCGAAACATGATTCAGCCTGTTATTCTTACACTGATAATTGAAATCAGCTTAAAAGAGCAGCGACGAAAATAGAGTGGATTTACGTATCGATTAAGTCATTGCTTTATCTAAATATTAGAATGTGTGCTTTAAATTGGACAGCCCTTTATATTTTAGTCGAAGCGATCTTTTTTATTTTCTTATCAAACGTTTACATGTTGGCGCATGACGTTAATCTTGTGGCATGCGTGCGTTATAAGATGCGTCATACGCTCTTGTCAGTTTTAGTCAGCTTTATATACGTGATCTCGAAACTGCAACTATGTATATGTAAATAACTACAGATTGCAATATTGCCATTGTCTTGGCAATCTTGCATACATTTTCGATAATTGCAAAATTTATAATAATCCTTGTAAGTAGACACTTGCAAAAATTTGATTACTGGGTATGCTTTTACCTATATAAAAATCCACAATAATTTGTAAATGACATATGGAGAGCTCTGTGCACAAGGATTAATCTTTTTAGACTTAGTCCATTTTGACTATCGATATTTTTTCAATAAATATAAGTACATCTATAAATTTAATCTTACAAATTAATTTTATTTTTTAATTTCTATTGTATTCAAATATTAATGAAAAATTTGGTTTATAGAATTTATTATCAGTTTTCACAAGAGGATTTATACTTAAGAATTTCAATGCTTACCCCACGTTATACTTTACGAATTAAATTTATATTTTCACTCTTGATTTACTTTCTGATAACTGCTACATCTAAATTAAGAAAAAAATTACACAATCGTAGATGTACTTTTGAAAACATTAATATAATTACAAATCCCGAAAAGAGATATACAAAATAGTTCTACTAGGCCGTTCATTTCCTAATTCTATAAAGAAAAATGTATACCATTTGAATTAATTAAGAACTACAACTTGCTTCTCCGAACACGATATAGATTAGTGAATGCAGTTCCGTGAAAGAATAAATACAATGTAGAAAAAATATATTGAATATCTGTGGCTTTCCAAGAAAATTGATTAAATCCACTTTTCATGTTTTCGAGAAATTGACATTTTAATGTTTAAAGGTGCACCCGAGATCGGAAAAAATTATGGCTATAATTTTAAGATATACTCTTTATTCTTGCTCCAAACTAATAGAATATACGAGTTTTATTAAAAGTTTCAAAATTGGATCAGGAGTAATTCTTTCCTTCGGCTTTTATTGTTCATTCTAATCTAATATATCTATCGCATCATTTGTTATATGTATAACTTTTCGACTTGACTACGTCGATTTTTCATGATTACGTGAGATAAAAGAAATTAAAACTGTAATTATTTAGATTATAATATACCTATAAGAGAAATTGCCTAATGGAGAGAAAATGCCTAAAATGAACTTAATTACTTAGCCCCGGTGCGATATCTCTATTAAATAACAACTTTCCAATGACTAGATGACTTTTGTTCTAAAGAGGAGCCCTGAAGCCCCTCTCCGTAAAACGGGATAAACTCAATTATGATTAGAAACTATTGTGTGTTTAAATTTGTAAACACTCCTACGTAAATTAATAGGTTTTTACAATTTTAAAAGTTTTATATCAATAAATCTTTCTCCAATAAATAACTAATAATATTATCTGTGCCTGTCTAAATTAAGTTTTCTCAAACTATTCTCTTCAATTTATTCAGCTTTCACGTAAAAAGTAAGCTCAAATATTAAAATTTTTTAATTTACAATAAGTAACTTATACTTGGTACATTCTTGTAGACTCTGACTTCCTTTTCATTAAAGTTTTGCTAAATTAGAATGGAACTAAATTTAAGAACTTTATTTGGATATAATTTTCTTTTTAAAAATCGATGATTCAAGTTTACGGTGCTCTAATGGTGAAAAAATGTCTACAATATATAGAAAATAATAAAAACACCGTAGTAATTCATTGGCACTTAGTTTCCTGAAACTTAAATTAAAGATGATTAGTATAAACGAAATCTAAAAATACCTTCTAAATGTATCAATAATAACCTTGTTTGTGATATTTTATAGATAAGATATTCGGATTCGTTTATGAGCAAAAATTTAATGAAAATTCAATTTTTAATGGAGGCTCTCATGTAAACATCATTTTATTTGTCATTTTATAAAACGCCACAATTTTTACATAAAAATATAAAAAAGTTTTTGGTCGCAACTTACGGAGTTTTTTGCAACTTAATACAAAAAAAGTGATCATCAAAAAAATGTTACACAGTATATGAAAAATCTTGCAAAATTTATTGCCACTAAAAAAAAACAAAAATTGATAATCTTATTTTCAAGAAATGAATTTTTTAAAAAAAATTCGTTTTACTTACATGCTTTAGAGAAACATAAGTTTTGAGAGTGTTTTTCCTGCATAAAAAACTATAGCTTCACAAAATTTAAAAATGAATTAATTTTTTCAAGGTTATTTGAATGGCATACAGAAATATATAGATCAAGGATCAAAAAAAAAAGAAAAAATATTAAGCATAACGGTGTAAATCTGTTCTGTGCAAGCACACTAATGCAGATAAGCACAAAATAGCTATTATTTTACATATTGAGATAATTTTTTGTTATTTTTAAACGTTTAAAAGTAGTTTCAAGATTTACGATGAAGTCAGAAGACTTTTTAATAAAGCTTAACACGAAATGTTAATATTATAATACTAATTTTTGTTTTGAATTCTATTAAAGAAAAATTTACCTTAATTACTATTCCTGCCATGAACAAGTTCTTTGTTTGTGTTTAATATTATGAAATACATGTTTTATTAATATTGTGAAATACAAAAATTGTTTTTCATGTATCCTAATAATGAATTTGTTTTGAAAGGACGATAGTTCTACGCAGCCAAAAAGTTAGCATAATAAAATGAAAAATTATTTTTATACTCAACAAAATACTTTATCTTAATTACCTCAAAATCTTATAGACCGATATAGCTGGCAAATAATTCATCTAAAAAGGAACAAAAAGCTACCTGCGTGAAACATTTTAGATAAATTTATCCAAATTTACTCAAGTTATTTTAGCTATATAAAGATATGTAAGATTATAGTTACTATAATTTCTTATTAAATCTCTAATAACGGTTTCCAATGTATAATAAAAGTACAGGAGCCAAGAAAGTATATGTTAAAGTTCGAAAACTCAATAAATCCAAAGATATAAGAATTAAATATTTTCTTTAATCAGAACTTATTTGCTGTAGTAAAAATCAAGTATTTGTATCGAAGAAGAATTTTTATGATATGACTGTGAATAATTCGTCAACGCGCACACGAGATAAAGAGTGTTGTTATGTTTCTTTCATTTCATGCTTGAAAAACAAGATTATATTAATTATACTGGTTTCGAATGTAGATAGTGAGAGTAAGTGAGAAGACTAACTAAGCAGTTATACGGATTTCATAACTGTATTCATAAGGGCCAAAAAAATTTTTATTTTCATTAAATAATCAAGCTATTATATTTTACTAATGCCGATTGTAATCTCTTTCTATCATAAATAAAAACTGTTTAAGCATTGAGTTTGTCAACCACACATTAATTATCTTAGACTACAGATAAATTTTGCAAATCTTTTCTTTCATCAAGTTTTTTGTTCACTTTTTTTAATATAATTACTGAATTATTATATTTAAAAAAATAACATGTCGTTAGTACCGTATAGATTTCATTGAAAACTTATCTAATTTCATATTAAGTTTTGTAGATTGATAAAAATACAGATAAGCAAGACATAAGGTCAAATCAAATTTTATGTTACATCAAGTTTGTTATACAAATTAAATAAAAAAATAACTAATTTATTATGATATCCCTAGGGTCAATTTTAATTACAAAGTAAATATTTTTTACTTTATATTTATTTTGAATATTCTATTTTATCAAAGATAATCAAGTCGATTACTACTATCTTGGTAAGAATTTGACAAAAAATAGTTGTATAAAAATCACATTTTGAAAAAATAATGTAAATTAAAAATTTTAATTTTTATAGTTGTATCTTTCATTACAATAAAACATTTGTTTATAACTCACTGACAATAAAGTATTTAAAATTATTGAAAAAATCAAAATCTAAAATAAATCAATAATTTTCGTTATAAAATAATTAATATGAAATCTCAGAATTAATAACAAATGTGTATGTTAATTACAAACTTTAATAAAGAAAAAAGATTATTACAAATAAAAAACTAAAGAAAATCATAAAAATCGAAAAATTTTTTTTTTGCCTAACAAGACGAAAGTACTAATTTTTCTCTCGGTACCAAATCGAGAAATTTGTATTTTCGCCTTCGCTAGTATAAAAATTATAAAGCATCACGAAAAGATATAAATAAAGATCTGGGACATTCTTTACTTTTTCTCCATAGAAACGTAATACACTACTTTAGGTACTATTTGTAAAAAAAATAAGCAATAAAATTAATGAAATAGATTCAGAGATACGAGGATATACACGCATATGAGCGCACACAAGCACGCATGCTCATACCCAAGTTATATTCCAAAAATAGTATTTAGACTTTCAATACTCGAAAACATATTCAAAACTTATTTTCTCAAAAAGTTCTTTAATCACTATTATAAATCTTCATCAGTCAAAAAGCAAATAAAGTTTTGAAAAAAGAATGTCATAAATACCTGTTGAAGCATTTAGAACAAACTTTTGAAAGTATATATAAGTGCACGCGCGCGCGTGTGTGTGTGCGTGCGAGCGTGCGTGCGTGCGTGCGTGCGTGCGTGCGTGCGTGCGTGCGTGCGTGCGTGCGTGCGTGTGTGTGTGTGTGTGTG
>UELX01002131.1:0-34325 GCA_900480035.1 Eupelmus urozonus
CAATCAAAAAATTTTATATTGCATGCAAAAACTTTTCTTTTAAAAAAATTTAAAACTTTACTAAATAAAAAAAAAAAAAAAAAAAAAAAAAATACCCCCCAGGACAACCCAGTACACACCGTACCAGCCCGAGATAGCCCAGGGCCGTCTGGAGAGCCTCCTCAACTATCAAACAATGGTCTGCGACTTCACCGGCCTTGAAGTAGCTAATGCATCCCTCCTGGACGAAGGTACCGCAGCAGCCGAGGCCCTTGGCCTGGCTCACCGCTACAACAAGCGCAAACGTATATTCGTCTCCGACAAAGTGCATCCCCAGACCGTCAGTGTCATAGCCACTCGAGCCACATCTCTAGGCTTGGAACTCCAGGTCGGCGACGTGTTCAAAGCAGACACCAGTGGCAAAGATATTGCTGGTATACTCCTACAGTATCCCGACAGCACTGGTAGTATAAAAGATTATACAGAGCTGGTGAAGCGGGCCCAGGCCGATGGTAGCCTCGTTTGCGCAGCTACCGATTTGCTCTCTTTGGCTCTGGCTAAACCACCTGGCGAGTTCGGCGTGGATATCTGCGTGGGCACGAGCCAGCGATTTGGCGTGCCACTTGGCTATGGTGGTCCTCACGCTGGCTTCTTCGCCTGTCGGCAGAAACTGGTACGTCTGATGCCAGGTCGGATGATTGGTGTCACCAGGGACGCAGATGACCGCGAAGCCTACAGGCTGGCCCTGCAGACGCGCGAGCAACACATCAGGCGGGACAAAGCGACAAGCAACATCTGCACAGCTCAGGCTTTGCTGGCTAATATGTCAGCAATGTACGCGGTTTATCATGGACCTCAGGGTATCAGGGATATAGCGACGAGGGTGCATAGGTTGACGGTGGCACTGGCTGAGGGACTGGGAAAAGGAGGACACGATGTACAGAACGAGGTCTACTTTGACACGCTGACGATTAAGCCAAAGATTGGCTTGGACCAGGTGAAAAAGAACGCGGAATCGATGAAGATCAATTTAAGGTACGATGCGGGTATAGCTGACGATGGCTACGAAATATACTCGAGAACTATACAGTTTAATTAATTCTCCACTTATTTCAGGTATAATCAAAATGGTACCGTAGGTATCTCGCTGGACGAGACGACAAAGCCCGAAGACGTGAACGACCTGTTCAAGGTATTCTCAACTGACACGACGGTAGATAAGGTCATTGAGAGCGGACTGATCGAAGGCAAGGGTCTGAGCTCAACTAAGTTTCATCGCACCAGTGCCTACCTGGAGCATCCAGTTTTCAATATGCATCACTCAGAAACGAGAATCGTGAGATATATGAAAACACTGGAGAACAAAGACATCTCCCTCGTCCACAGTATGATTCCATTGGTAAGTTAATGTTACTATCGTCGAAACATCACAGCAATATTGTCTGTATTAACCATCTCTTCTGCGCATAGGGATCTTGCACCATGAAGCTGAACTCGACGACTGAAATGATGCCCTGCAGCTTCAAAGGCTTCACCGACATCCATCCGTTCGTCCCACTCGAGCAGTCCAAGGGCTACCAGCAAATGTTCCTCGAACTTGAGCGCGACTTGTGTGAGATCACTGGCTACGACAGCATCAGCTTCCAGCCAAACAGTGGCGCCCAGGGCGAATATGCTGGCTTGAGGGCGATACAGTGCTATCACGAATCTCAGGGCCACAAGAATAGACAGGTCTGTCTGATTCCGGTTTCGGCTCACGGCACCAATCCCGCATCCGCTCAGATGGCCGGCATGAAGGTAGAGCCGATAAATGTGAGAAAAGATGGATCCGTCGATATCGAGCATCTTAAGGCTATGACCGATAAGTTCAAGGTGAATAAAAGTGTGATATCTTAATAAAAAAAATCGGTTCGCTAATGGCTTTGCGTAACTGGAAAGTTACGTAAAAAAGCTCACGGCATAAGAGTTATGCGCAAAATGTTAACGACTCCGAATAATCAAAGCTCATTCCGCGGAGTTGATCTGAAAATTATCTGAAACCGATAAACTATCGCAAAGAGATAAAAATTTCACGCGAAATTGAAATCGAATGATATATATATATTGTCTACATCCGTTACTTTCGTATATCTGAATGAACTGTATCAGCTATCAATGAACGCACTCACGAAAATCTTTCAACATTCATCCCCAGGACAATCTCTCCTGTCTGATGATCACCTACCCCTCAACAAACGGCGTGTTCGAGGAGACGATCGGTGATGTTTGCGAAATGGTCCATAAGGCGGGCGGTCAAGTATATCTCGATGGCGCTAACATGAACGCCCAGGTTGGTCTATGCAGGCCTGGCGATTACGGCAGCGACGTCTCCCATCTCAACCTACACAAGACCTTCTGTATCCCCCACGGCGGTGGTGGTCCAGGTATGGGTCCGATCGGTGTGAAGAAGCACCTGGCGCCTTTCCTGCCTAGTCACCCTGTAGTTGATCCAGCAACGGGTGAGATTAAGGTAAGTGGCCGGCCGGCTGATTATCCACACTAGTGAATTGTAGTTGACAATAATAGTTTTATTCTAACGTGAACTCTTTGAAACATAGGTAAACGAAGGTCTGGGCGCGGTATCGGCAGCGCCATATGGTTCCTCGGCGATCCTTCCAATCTCCTGGGCGTACATTAAAATGATGGGACCACGCGGACTGCGCAAGGCCACGCAGGTAGCCATCCTCAACGCCAACTACATGAGCAAGCGACTGGAGGGCCATTATAAAACCCTGTACAAGGGCAAGACCGGACTTGTAGCTCACGAGTTCATTCTCGATATTAGGGATCTTAAAAAGACGGCGAACATCGAAGCGGTCGATGTCGCCAAGAGGCTCATGGATTATGGCTTCCACGCGCCCACGATGAGCTGGCCCGTAGCCGGAACTTTGATGATCGAGCCGACCGAGTCTGAAGATAAGGTCGAGCTCGATCGGTTCTGCGATTCGCTCATTTGTAAGTCCTTTTATCCTCTAACGATATACCATTTTACAATCTTATTGATGAATAATATAACTAAATTAATAGTCTAACTGGATTGAGTGGAGAAATATATAAGATTTTATTAACATACAATATAGATTTTCAAAATAAAGTTTTATTTGATTTTCACTTATTAAAATACATATCAATGATTATTATTTGGGCTATTTCAGTCGAAATAAGACAATGTTTTAAGTAACATTATAACTATAGTTATGTATGTATACATCTTTAAGTTCAATACAAGCATTTTTACGTAATACTTTGACTTCTAATTTCAGCTATAAGGCGAGAAATCCAAGATATCGAAGACGGAAAGTTAGATGCCAGTATTAATCCTCTGAAAATGGCACCGCACACGCAAGAACAAGTTATTAGAGATAAGTGGGATCGACCTTACTCTCGAGAGCTCGCTGCTTTTCCAGCGGTACATATTATTTTTTTATAACTAATGTATACAATTTTTGAGGATTTAAAAAATATTGACGCTAAAATTGTATATTTGTGTTTCAGCCTTTTGTTAAGGGAAGCACGAAAATGTGGCCTACCGTTGGAAGAATAGACGATATTTACGGCGACAAAAATCTCTTCTGTACCTGTCCACCGATTTTACCTCAACAATAGATTAGAATCGAGTGTATATAGTAATTTATTGATAAGGCTAGCTATGTTTTACATAATAATATATCTAAAATGTATTAAGGACGCAACTGCGATCTGTAACGTCTGTAAATATTATTCTTAAGAATTATACTTAGAATAAGATTTGTTTATTCTATTTTACAACGTTGTCGAATAAATCATCAACTCATTTTAAGTAAAAAAAATCATTGAGTTGTATTTATAAAAAGTTCATTAGATAAAGGAATAAAAAAGAAATCTTATTTCTGTATATACTACTCCTGTAATTTACAGACCCGGCATAATATACGCCACATTTTCGAGTATACCAGACAGTTGTTCTGGCTCAGCCCCATTCATTTCAGGTATTTGCTGCGTAAGGCAGAGCAATGGACCAAGAGCACATAATAGAGAGTCTAAAAGTAAAGGTAGACTTCCCGAAACTGTGATTTGGCCCTCATGCTCTTTTAGTCTTTTACCTATAATTGTTAAACTTTCTCCAAGCAATGTCAAATGTGCAGCAATGTCAATTGGTTGAGTTCCAGTAACTTTATACATTCCGGTTCCCAAGAAAGGCTCATTGTACAAATCTTTTCCTACCTTATTCGAAGGAGGTGATACAGGTACTCTATTTCCAATAACTGGAGTTCCAAGTTGTATGGTTTTTTTCGGTGTAGTAGCGTCTCTACTGACTAAATGTAAAAGAAAATAAAAAGTAATACTTGCATTTAAAATAATAAACGTAAATTATAATTTTAGAAAAATTTTACCTATTTGTGTTTGTGGTAATTTATTTATTTGTTTGTTAATAAATTTGCGAGAATCTGGTGGAGGTATTTTATCAGCAAGACGTTTAGCACGCTTTCTCCAGTTATATTTTTCCAGATTTGGAACTGTAGCCCAAAGCTCTCCTAACTTTTTTGATATTGTTGCAAAATCTATTAAAATAAAATTTTATTTATTATTTATATAATAATATTTAAAAAAAAAGTAATACTCATAATTTTGCACTTTGAACAAACCTAAATTTGGATTATGTTCCACTAATTGTTGTCTAGCTTCTTTGGCCCATAGCATATAAGCTGTAAATCTTGTTTTCTGAAACAATAAATTGAAAAAAATCAACATATTATGTATTTTATAAACAATTATGAAAAAGATTTAATAAAGAAATTTGTTCTCACCCCCTTATCTTTCCGTTGTGCTTTTGTAGATTTGTTAATGACTTTACCATCTTTGATCACTAGTTTCTTTTTATATTTTTCCAACATGTATAAGCTGCTTTTTGCTTGGGATGGTATTTCATTTTGTTCAGGTGGCTCTAGTTTTGTAAATCCAGTAGGTTGTTCTACTTCTGCCTCAACTTCATCCATTAAAAGAGGATCAACTTCATCCTCAGATTCTGATTCCTCACTGGGCCCATCGTCATTTTCAAAGCCATTGGCACTCTCAGATTCTGAATCAGATGATTCATCTTCGTTCTCTGAGCTCGATTCATCTTTGATTTCTTGTTTGAGTTGTACCTCAGAATTCTTTCTCTGTTGAAATACATTCCCCTGGTAAACAGAGTTTGTCTGTTGTACTGAATTGGTTTGCTGTACGGAATTGTAATTTTTCTGTTGCAATTGTTGTTCATATTTCTCTAGTAACTGTTGTGCGTGGAGTTGCTGCTGTGCCTTTTGCCTCTTCAATTTGTGTTCAGTAAAGTCATCAGGCGATTCAAAGTCCACTAATTTTGATGATTTCTTTCTTACTCTGCCACTTCGTGAGATTCCAGTCACCTCTAGATCTGCAAATATGAAAAAGACTGCATCTTGCCAAGAAAGGTGGAAGGACCAAGCTACTTTGCAAAACCTGACTATCTATGAAATGACTCTCAAAAATTTACTTATCTAATCAATAAACAAACCATGCTCTAGTTAATAATCAAAAAATCGGCTAAATTAACAATGAAAAATTTAAATTACATAAGTTTCTAAATTACATGTGCAAAGCTGTAATCCTACACTTTATTCTAATCAAAAACGAAAAAAATTAAAAGAACAAAAAATTTAATAAAACTGCAGCATCAAACGTGCAAAGAGGAAAAGCATCAACTCTAAATGATTGCTTTACTCGACAAGCCGTCAAAAGTGAAAATCTAACAAACAAATACACAAAGGCGCATAGCAAGTGCCCCGCAGGAGCAGTCTTCCAAAACATAACCTATCTAGATAAAAGCGCAATCGTATCGTCAAGCAAACATTCTCACCGTCGCTCTTCTGATTTTTCGGCGTGCCAAAGTATTCCATCATATCACCGCGAGCTCGTATTTACAATTCATTCGCTCCGACAATCGTCCAGGGCCGAGAAAAAAGAAATCCACCGGCGCGCCGCACGGTGAGCGCTCCGAGACGTGTGCCTACAGCTGCGGCCTGCGCGGATACGTGCGAATAATAACGCTTTCTTCTTCGGCCGAGCGCCACCCTCGCTCTTATTTCGCTGGCTTTTTAATCTAGAAAAGTGCATTTTAAGCTAGGGCTGGCTTTGCTAAGGGAGTTTCGGAGGAATTCAATTGCGGGAGGCTGGGCTTGCTTTTGATTTGAGGTTTTTCAAGTGAGGAAAGAGCTGGGGACACGTGTCGACGCGGAGTTTTCTAATCTCCGATTAGACGTGCTTTTTTTCGATTCTCTGAGCTGCTTTAGAGACTGGCTTTTTTGGAGTTTTAGGTGAAAATTACGTGTTTGGAGGATGCTTGCTGCGTTTGAATGCTGTTTTCTTAAGGTTTGGATTATTGTTAATTAACATTTGTGCGATACTTTTGATTTGTAACTCGCGCAAACGCTGACTGTATTTCCGGTTTACTACTGCTAGAGTCAGTAGAATTTCTGCTGGATCTTTAATAAAATGGCTAGTAACAATCAAATTTTTTCGCATTTCGTGCAAAATAACATTCATTAAATTAAATAAATATGATAAATGAAGTTACGGGCAATATAATTTTCAGAGTTTTAAATAAATTATTACATTGTAATAAAAGTGTATCTATTTTTACTTCAGTAGTCCCACTTCCGGTAATTTAAAGTTCTAAATAATTTAAATTTTATTGTAGGTATTTAGGTATTAAAATTCTTTATTTCATTAAGAAATATTTTTATAATGATTAATTTTAAAAGGAAAACAATTACGAAATAGCATTTATATTCAAGTATCATGAACAAAATATAACTTAAATATTTGTTCTTTTATTAACTATATTTTATTGTTAATGAATGATTAACATATTGATAAATAAAAATATTCACTGTTACAATTAAAAATATAATTTTATTACAAAAAGTATTTACAAAAGATTTTACTCTACATCATCTTCTTGTTGCCAACCATCTTCGTCAGACAAAAATCTTCTTTTATGACTGGTATTCATGTAAGGCCTCAATGCCCATTCAGTATCAGCAGCAGCTGTAGAATCCAATGTACCTAACTTAATTTCATACAATTTTAGTTGAAATCTTGGTCCAACTTCTGTCATTTCTATGTCCCTTCCATTTACTTTTTTATAAGTATGATGACGGAAACAAATATAATCATCATGATTGGCAAATGTTATGATTCTCTTACTGTCTTCCTTAGGCACAGGGAACAAATACTTTAAAATGTTCATCGTTCTTTCTCCCAATTTTGTTTTGAAATTGTGAAAGATCAAATGTGGATACTGTTCGGACATAGTTCCAATATCTGGAATATCATGCCTCATAATAACATCGGACATTGTGAAATAAGCTGTGGGCCCATAGGGAAGATGACAAATAACAAGTGAATCAGGTACTCCTCTGTGCTCATGTACAATAATGAAATCTGTGACATCATTGGCTCGACAGGCATGAATCAGCTGCTTCATCTCATAATTACCACGATTCATTCTTTGTGAATTTGGAAAAATCAAACGCAATTCTTTAACAAACATTTTTAATCTAGAACTGGGATCACGAGATGTAGTAATGACAATCTTAGGATCTTCCACTCCAGCCCATCTGTACTCGTCATCTTCATTGGAACCTACTGCTCCACCCATTTCTGTACCCTGTGCAACAGCCAGTTCAGGGCCAGCATCTTCCCATTCAATTTTTCTCTGCAGATACAACGCATCTTTTCTTAAATCCGGATGAATCGGAATGTTTCCTTCAAGACTTCTCTTGATGCTCTCCTTCTTTTCTTGGATACTTTTCAACTTGTCTTGTTTCGATTTTCTGTAGAGATATTCTCTCCGTAGCCGTGCTTGTCTTCGAAGCATTTTCTATTCTGTTTATTTATAAAAGCACTTTAAAATAATACTTGTTTGAAACTATTCAAAACTTTATTTTACTTCACTGTTGTTGATGCACGTTAGAGGCATCTTTTTTGAGGTTATTTTTGTGTCATCGATGTAAACACGTGTGTATCTCACACGCGTTTACCGGATCGGTACTGTCGTGTGCTGCCGTCGATAATCTAGTTTTATCTTTTATCTTCAGCAAGTGCAGAAAACTTCTACTAGATGGAGCATCATGGCTGATATTCAAATTCGTTTATTTTAAATAACTATTAATCTGTTTTAATTTTTATTATTTTATGCAATTCGTTAAATAAAACGTAAATTATTCTTGAATATTCTACCTTATGTACATACATTGTATACATAAAATTAAATTTTAAACGTTTTTAAATTTGGTCACGGCTTTTTCAACTTATATATCAAGACAAAACCGTGATTCAATCAGCTATTATTATAATTTAGCGTTTATCAGTATTACATAACCAGTCTACAGCTTTAGCATTACGTAAAAATCTTCACCGACAACCGATAGATCCAATTTCTTTATATAACCCACCCAATTTTCCACTGCATCCATACTCTTTAAATCCCTCCACTCCGGCCTTCCATCCATAAACATATAAAAAAAAAACCAAATCATCTCGCACTGAAAGAAAAAAAAAAACAATCCTCTCAAAGGAAAGATCCCGCGCTGATCTTGGCTCGCTCGCGCAATCCATAATTGATCCTCGCCCTCGCGTTGCGCGCCTAACAGAACAAACGAGAAATTCTTCCGAGCGAATAGATAATTGGAAAGATCTGCGACCTACGGGAGGAGCTAGACATAATTCAATATTGTATATACTGCACCTATATAGCAGCGTGCAGCTCTCTAGCGGCTGGATCACGTAAGGGCCTCGTTACATTGCTCCTAGGAAGAAAGTGGAAAGAAACGCGAGTATTATTTCTTCTGCCTGCAGTCACGCGTGAGTGTGCAGTGTGTGTGTGTGTGTGTATATATCAGATGCCGGCGATGTGCACTTCCTCGTGCGCTAATTACATCCAGCCGCGGCGTGCTTTTTTTTCTCACGTCCGATCGGCTACTTTGGATCCTCATAAATTATTAAACAGCTGGGGCTGTGTCAGTGCGCGCTGTATATCAAAATTCAGAATTAAGAGGAGTGGTGCTTTCGGCCGGAAAATTTATTCAAACTGTTTGGGAATGGATATGAGTGTGGAGCGGTTTGCATAAACAATTTACATTGGGAGAGTTTCAGGGAGAGCTGTATGCCTGTGTGTGGCTGTGTGGCTGCACGGCTAGGAGGTTGGATAGGATGAGATAGCTAAGGAAGGAAATATTAAAAGTTGATGAGCTGATTATGAGTTTTGGATAAGGGCGAGAAAAGATTTGGATTTAAATTTTGGGGAATGTTTTGTGCGTTTATGGAAAATATATTTCAATTCAGTTAAAGAAGTACGTTAAGACACTAAATAAAGAAAAATGATTCTTGGAAGAAAAAGATTGATCAAATTTATTAAATTCTAGCTAGAATATCTAGTCAATGCATATTAAAATGGCACATATTTAATTTACCGGGGCTAATAAATTATCTTTAATCTAATGATAATTCATTGGATGTAATTTAAAAATTTCCTCCAATAAAGTATACGAAGGACACTGAGCATGAAACGCTCACAAAAATGTTGATTTCGAAAAAAAGTTAAAAGAATATTTTAAATTGATATTGAGCAAACAAAAGCCATAATCAATTCCCTTCAATTATCAACATAAAAAGTATAAAAATAAGCACTACTCGAAAAAGCGTCCTCTAATAAAGTATACAAAGCGCGCAAAGCAAACATCCAGAAAGGTGTTGATATTGAGTCCTCGAGAAAAAAAAGGAAAAAAAAGGCCAGAAGCCTCCAAAGTCCATAAATCATTATAATTGTTAAAGGCTTGGGCCTCGCGCTCACAAAGCGCCGGTGATCCCATAAAAAAGTATCCGAAAGGAAGAAGCTAAAGGGAGAGTAGACAGGTCAATAAAAGTAAAAAAGAAGGCAGCTTCTCGCTTTGTTGGCGGCTCGCGCAGTCGATGAAGAAGCCGCTTGTTCCTTAGCTCGTAAAGGCTGCATGCGCCGAATGGTAGGCACACAGCCGACTTCATAGAATGTATAGACGTAGGACTACTCGTCTTTTCCGCGTTTGGAAATTTATGTCTTTCGAGTGTGTGTGGGGTCCCGATCGTTCGTAAAACGCCTGGCGTTAGGAGGATCGAGAGGTAAAAATAAGACGCTGAAGAAAGGCTTTGCTTATTGGATTTGTTTTTCAGAGGAGAGAATGCTGATTTTCGTTTTTTCTTCTATTATAGAAAAATTACTAATCTTAAAATGTTTATCCTGAGATTTTTTTATTATTTCGCTTTTCAAAGCCAATAGTAGATCCTCTTTACAGCGTATTGTTATAAAAAAATAGATCAAAATTGGTTGAAAACACTGAAAATTGGATTTGAAATGAGGCACTTTAGACCAATAGCCTAAATAACAATAAACTCGAGTGTCTTTTTCCTAATAGTAACAACTCAACTGAACATAAGAGCAAAGGTCAAATCAAATTAGCTGACCGCGCAGAGTGACCGCGCGTTCCATATTACCATCACGCAATTCGCCAAAACTTTACAAATCAAAAAACGCTAGTTCGATGAAAACTCAGCTTGGCGGCGCCTCATATATATATACATCATTTAAATGCTGCAAAGCGCACCGCCAAGAGAGAAAGAAAGACAAGCTCAATTACAAGCTCAGGCAAAAAGAGGGCCGAACGAGCGCGAGAGTAGCTTCCTCGTACGACGTGAGTGGTCCAGCCGTTCAATTCTCGTGATTTATATGCGCCAGCGTCTGTCGAGTCAAGCTCGACTCTTGCTTTCTAGCTTTTGCGGAAGAAAGCACGTTCTTCGTCCCTCTGGATGCTTATGCCTAGCTGTGTTTCTTTCGTTTCGAGAAGAATGGAATGCGGTAAATTTATCTAGCTAATTAGGATAATCAAGCATAAAGAATTAATATTGTGAACGTAATATTGTGAAAATATTTTAAATGTTTTGTATAGCTTGTTTAAAGTATGTATACAAACAATTCTTTGTTGTGCAAAAAATCCAAAACTAATTTTTGCAAAAAAATTAATTAAATTGAAATTTTTAGAATATTTTATACTTTTAGGGCATCTTCCTTGTCATAATTTTTTTCTTTTAATAATCTCTTTGGTAAAAACTTACCTACATAAAGTGGTTAGAGACTAAGATACTATTGTATTGAATCCATTTTTACTAGAGATTAAGTAACTATTAAACTAAACCTAAATAGCCAACACTATTAAAAGGTATAAGGCATCCGTATTGTAGTTACGAACAAAAGTTCTTTTAAAGTTACTTTTACAATATAATTTTTCAAGCCTATAACTAAGCCTTAGGCTAAACTTCAGGGGAATCAATCCTTATAATTATTTAATTCCCTCAGCAAAAGAAGGACGCTAAAAAAACATACAGACACACACATACACACACAGAGACACAAAAGGCAAAGAAGGCAGAAGGAACAATGAGTCCTGTTGATGGGGCCGCTTGCACATTTTAATGAAGTCGGCAAGTTCCCGGTACGCGCGGGAGCTGCTGCTGCTGCTGCTGCTGCAGCCACCCAACCGGCGCGAGCTCGCCCAGTGATTTCTGCTAAGCGATATCCTTTCTCTCCTTCTCTCAGCTACTCGCCCGAGCACAAAGCAGCCTTCATCTCTTCTCGCGTGTGCTTCTGCTGCAACCCTTGGTTGGCGCGATGCTGGCTGGCTTGCTGGCTTGCTGGCTTTTGCCTAAGACCGATCGCCAGAGATAAAGGAGAGGAACGCGCGAGGATGTTGGCTTGGGATGGGCTTGTGCCCTCAGATATCCGCACACCTGTGCTCCTATATACTGTCTGAGAGCTGGCTGCACTCTTCATCTTGGCTACTGTGGGATTCTGATCGATTGTCGCTCATGTATAATAGCTCCTTCCTTTCTGCCATTTGTTTTTTCCTCAGAGTTTTTCTTTGCTGCGGGAGGTGCTGCCCTGCTGCTTTTCAGAGTAAGCGGATTGTTGCTTGAGCGTTTTTTCAAAGTTTCGCAGGAGCTGCTCATCTTGCTGGCTAGTGAGAAAGTTTGAAGCTAATGTGGAACGAAGGGTATTGAAAAGAGTTGATTTGCATGTGTATAGTCTGAGGATCGGTGATTAGTTTGATCGATGCTCTGTTTACGCAAAGATAAATCGTTAATCCAGCTTTATAAGACTACTGTTCGGATAGTATTCACTTTGATTTCCATCCATCTTATTCGTTGATAGTTTTGCATACGAGCAAATAAAGTTCTGTCCCTTGTGTATTAAAAAACACATCAAGCTTTTTTCAATATTACATAATTTAAACGTAACACAGTAGATTCTCGCTATATTCTTAATTTAAACAAGTATAAATATTGTATTTCCGAAGCGTGCGAATACTAAATTCATACACGATTCATACACTCGCTACAAGATCCTAAGCCTATAGCACAGCTCTGAAACTCTGTATCTTAAAGGTACTTCCCGCAACACAACCAGGCCATACATGCGTCTCGCTTTTCCTAGCTCTACTACTAAAAGAAGAAATAAACCCGCCAAAAAAGAAACGATCTACTCTCGTAAAAGCCACGGGAAGAGTCCAGCTCGCAACTAGAGCAGCAGAAGCTCAGGATAAACTGCATAAATAAAAGTCAAGCGCGGGACATTAAGCCGCAACCGAGGCGAATCTTTCCCCGCAGGAGATATCCGGTCTGATACACGTATACCTATAAGTATATACGCAGGCGAACTTCTGGAAGTGCGTATACGCATCTTAATATATATACATGCGCGCGCATGTGCGCATAGGGTAGCGTAACTAGGGTCGACGCTGTATAGCAGCACATACCTATATATCTGATCTCTCGACTCTGATGCTTTATCCTTGAGGCTCCTGAGCGCCTCCCCCTATTCTCGTCACTCTTTGCTCCCGCGCCTTGTTTTCTCTGCCCCTTCGAGCTGGCGGCCTTAGTGAACCGGTGACCCGGACGGCGATCGGTCTAAATTACGGTCACGATGATCAATTTTTTTTTTTTCCCGGGGAGGCTTTTTTCTTGGTAATTTATCCTGCTTGAAAAATGGGGATGCTGAATTATTGGCTGGGTTTCGCTGCTCATATTTATGAACCGGAATATATCGTCGGGGAAATTGATAATCGTTATTATTTACGCCTAGACTTGTGCTTACGCAGCCTCGTGACGCAACCGCGCGGTAGCTTTTCAGTAGATTACGCCGGTTCAGGTTAGACAAAAAAGTCGAACCTTAAAAAGAAAAAAAACTACACCGCGAACACAGCAGCAGCAGCAGCAGCAGCAGTTTTCGCATAAAAAAGCAGCCTATAGCTTTGCTCCCTCCGTATCCCTCAAGATCTTAAGAATAAGAATCGAGAGCGAGCCTCTTGTAGGTATATATACGGCGAGGCTCTTTGGTCTCCCTCTCTCTTTCGGCAAATGCGATTTGTCTTGAAGTATACGAGAGCGATAGGGCGCGTACACTGGACATAAACGTGCGCACTCGCTCTCCACGTTCTCCCATTTTACTCCGTGCTTCTACATCGCGCGGCAGCCGAAGCCAGCGCAGAAGAGCGAAAGCGAGGAAATAGGCTCCGCTCTGGATAAGACGCGTTTTTACGAGGGATTACGAGGTTTACGACTTTTCTCTATATCCAGTGCGCTCCTCTCTCTCTCTCTCGATTCCTCCCAGCCCCCCGTGCGCCTGCCGCCTCTCTTCCACACCGGCTTTACGATCCCTTTTCATGGCGGATCCCCTTTTTTTGCGCCCAAGCGCGCCTATCGCAGCGCGATCTTAGGAGAGCCGAGAGCGCAAGCTCAACACACACACACGTGTAAGCTCCGAGCTCTCTGCTGCTATATAAAAAGGGACAAGCCAATCAAAGCCGGCGTTCGGCGCTTTTTCTTAATTTATACGCGCGCGGGGAGGAGAGAGAACGACATTCTCGCTGAGAGGGAGACATAAAAATTTAATTCCCGCGAGCCCAAGGCGATTCTGCCGCCGCCGCCGCCGCCGCTCTGGATTATACTTATACTATATATATAGGCGGAAGAGGGAGCTTTTTTCTTGCCCGGCCGCTTTCTTCTTTAGAGCCGGGCTTTCTTGCTCGGCTGGCTGACGGCTCGCGAGAGAGGAGGCTGAGTTCTTACGTCGCTTTTCTTATAGTTGCCGTTTTCCGAGTAGACACCGAGTCGAGGGCTTTTTTCTGCAGCGCGACAGGCAGTTTTTTCCTCGCCCAGAGATAAGCCATTTCTGTCTCTTTTTTTGACGCGGGAGGGCTGCTTTCTGAGATGGGACTGGGAATTATTGAAACGAGGCGTTTCCTCAATTTGAAATCCTACCGACATTAGATTTATATACTTGTAAGTAATGCACATGATGCAAAAGCTTATTAAAAGTTTCTAATTTATGCAGAGGAAGGAAAAAAGTAGCAACGACGTGCGCTTCCCAGCGAATTGACTAATGCCAAATAACAACTGTTTTCCGCCGGCAGTGTGGAAATCAGATAACAGCCTGGTACGATCGTCGAGGCGGATCATCCGCGCAACGTACGCGTGTAATGCTTAAATAAGGCGATCCATCAGCGAGGCCGTTCGCCGGGAAAGCCGCGTGCCGCAATTTTAACTATTATATATATATATGGTAACCACTCATGCGAGCCTCGATTTCGTTAAATTTTTTTTTTTATTCAAAATCTGTAGTATACAGATCAACCCGTCGATGCAATTTTCCCAAAAAGCTCTAAAAGTAACAAAATCAAAAAGGATGCCCTCGAAGAAGGCAGCAGCATAGACTCTCCATCATAGATTTGCTTGAAGGAACGGCAAGTGTCGAAAGATCCGCACGCTCTGCCGGATGACTCGGCGAGACTCGCCGCTCTGCTGCTGCTGCTGCTATGGGAGCTCAGGCAATCTCTGCCCATGGCAGATAACGACAGAGGCGAGGGGAGTAGCTTTTCATCTTACTAAATCACTCGTCTTACCCTCCCCCCGCGCGGCTCCCTGTATTCTTGCTGGCTCTCCTTCTGAGGCAGCAAGCTTTCTTGTAACGTGTGCGAAAAAGTCGAGATTGTTTGCTGTATAGTAGACTGTTGGTTTTTTCTCTTTTTCCTGCGAATTGGATGACTGTATTTATATATCTAGATGCTTTTGATCGTTGTTAAATTTACGAACTCTTACAATAAGAGTTCAGTTTCGTTAAAATGGCCAAAAAGCTCAGAGAGCTCAGGAAGAAGTTGGTAATTCATTTCTAGCCTATCCTCGAAAAGTCCACACTCCCCCAAAAGGGGCAGTAGCAGCCTGCCGAAAAAGGGCTCTTGCTCCACTCCATCCCTCGAAAAAAGCTCCCACCATAAATTCGCATCAGCGGAGTAGCGCGCAGGCGCGACGTCCTCTCTCGCTCTCTCCTTTGTTCCTAATCCTATATCGATTTCTGTAATCTCTCGACTCGCCTCTCTCTCTCTCTCTCTCTCTCTCTCTCTCTCTCTCTTTTCCAGCCGAGAAAAACAAACGCCTGGAGAGAGCGAGAGTAGGAAAAGCTCGGGGAGCTTATACACACCCACACACATAGAGCGACTAAGAGAGGGAGAGAGAGAGAGAGAGCGAGAGAGGCAATGCGCGCTTGGCCGGGGTGACGTCACTGGCCCATACATCAAAGCCTTATCAGTTAGTCGGCTCTTCCCTTCCTCTCTCTCTCTCTCTCTCTCTCTCTCTCTCTCGTCCCCCAGCGAGGGAGGAACAAAGACAAAACTATACCTTTTTCGGATCCTCGCTAGCAAGTCCCCCCCCCCTCTCTCTCTCTCTCTCAGCTTTTAAAAGACACGCGCGAGCGCGACTCTCTATTTTTGCTCTCTACCTCTTTTCCTCTCTCTCTCTCTTGCTCTCTCTCTCTCTCTTCTCTGGGGAGAGAGAGAGTATAATTTTATTGCAAAGGAGCGCAAGTCCGTGTCAATCCGGAGGAGGGCTATATCAGGCTCTGTGCGCGCTCGCGCTGCTAGAGAGATAAGGGGACGCGGCAATCTCTGGAAGGGGTTGAGGGAGAGAGAGAGTGGTAGGTGCGTCGCCTAGGCAACGGGCGCGCTTGCTCGCGCCAGTATAGATCGCTATCCCCGAGGGCGGGGGCTGACTCCCGCGCGCGCGGGGGGAGAACTGCGCGCGCTCCGCAAGATGGCTTTATTACCCCCCCGCGAGAGCTTGCAAGCTCGCCGCGCGCCGAGGAGGAGAGAGGAAATGACTTTCCGCGCGCCCCCCTCCTCCGTATAGACTCTCTTCCTGACTCCAAGAGGCCCAACTCTCTCTCTCTCTCTCTCTCCCGAGAGCGAGCGACTAAGAGAGGGATTTATCGCTGCGCTAATACGCGAGGCTGGCTCGCTCTCTCGGAGGAAGCTTCCGGAGACGACGACTTCCAGGAGAGCAAGTCGCTTTCGGGCTTTTATTTTGACGCAGATTTCGCGCGAGCTACGATGCTCTCTGCGATTAGTCATTATCTTTGCTCTATCTCAAGTTCGATATGTGCTCCCTAATGCTAATCGCTACTTTTCAACGATATACTTAGACGCTCGGGTATATATAGTAAGACACTTAGCTAAGTATCTTTCGGCTCCGCAAAGTTAAATAAATCCTTGCCCTCGCGCATAGAGCTGCACTGCAGCCATATATGTATAGAGCCATAGCAGCTGCAAGATTCATCCCCGGCGAAATAATTCCCCGACTGCTGCACGGCCCCACCTTCCCGCCGATAAGCTAGACTCGGCGCGCTCCACCCATATAACGCGCTCTCACTCTCCTCTCCTCTCTCGCTGCTGCAGAGACAGCGCGAAGAAGCTCGTCTTTCGGCTAAACGCCTCCCCCCGCACCGTCCGGAAATTACCTCGGGCTTCCATCTCCGGTGTGTTGCTGCGCCGCTGCCGCCGCCGCCGCCGCCGACGCTTCGCGGGAATAGTTATTATTAAAGTTCTAGTCGTCCCGCATGCGAGAGGGGGCGTTTATTCGCGCGGCGATAATGGCATTTACGCGAGACAAAGCCGGGAACGCGCGAGCGCAGGGCTCGATCCCATCGAGAGGGGGGGAGCTGTTGTTCGAGAAACTAATTTCCAGGAGGAGCGGGCTGAGGCTATAGCGACGGCTGGATTTGAGGGAGGATGAGAAGGATGCCTTGTGGACGGCCAAGGGATGCTTTAATGGATGCTTTGGATCTCGGCTTTTCTGGATGCTGGCTCCGATAGTTTTCTTCACTTTTCAATTTTCAGTGAGGAAAGTGGCTTTTGGAGATGAAAAAATAGTTATTTGATCGAGTAGAAGTAAGCTTGCTTTCCGGCATGAATTTTTAAATTAATACCCTGTTATCTACGTAATATTGTATTTTTTAGCGTTTAAGTAAAACACTACTGCACACTGCAGGATTCACTATTATTAATTTCGAAGCGAGTCAGTGTACCTAACACACAGACTACTATAACGTTAAACGTACATTTTTATAAATTAAAAATTCCATACTTTTTACACTATCCAAATTCCCAAGAACCACGGCGCTACTTTTCATCTTCATAGAGGAATTACTCCTGCAGCAAAGAAAAAAGAATCTCCAAAACTTTTCACTTGCTCGGCCCTCCCTGACGCACTAAATCACTCCTCTCTCTTTCTCCTTTCTTTCGCATCCCTCGCACATAAATAAACAAAAGACGTCTTTATCAGGGCCGGCGAAGACATCTAATACGGCTTTTGGAAAGGACTCTCGCTGCCAGCCATAAATCCTCTCTCGCGTATTTTTTTCCCTTAAATCGGCGATGATATCGCCGAGTGAGAGAGAGGAAGAGCGAGAGCGAGGAGAAAGGCTGCTGCGTATAATAAGAGCGGCCCTATTTATCACGCGCGTATTAGAATGAGAGCGGCGGGCTATCTTGATTTTTAGCTCGTGCTTCGCGCGTTGCCAGGGCCAATTGAAAGGGCGCATATAATACAAAAGGAGAGAAAAGCTGAGAGAAGAAGAAGAAGTCGGGGCTCGGGAGGGCCGTAGACGCTCGCTGCTGCATATATACTGGGATTGAGACATTCGCAGCTAATAAATCCGTCAGCGCCCTCGGCGATTCCCAGCTTTGCATAGCGGAGGATGCAGAGAGCAGTCGTTATGTATATATACCTTTTCTGAGATAAGCTATAGAGAGATGCTTGCAACATTGCTTGCTTGATGCTTGCGGCGCGAGAAAGATGCTGGAAAAAGGAATTGTCGTGATTGGGAGCTGGAGCGAGAGCGTGACGAGGAATTCTGGCCTCTTTCAAGCTGTGTAGATGTATGCTTCGAGAGGTTTGATATCACACTTTACTGAAAAGTCGAGCTGTATATGTGTCTCAAAGTCGCAGGTTATAAATCATGCAAGATTCCTTTTATCACGCTATCGGTGTGCCAGTTTTCAGATTATCTTCCTTTTGGCGGATTGGATGTTTGCGAGTTCGTCATTTGCCCACCGATAGCAGATGCTTCCAAAATCATACCATGAAACATCAATCATTATAGGATGAGCTAATTGTACGTGGCAGTACTGGCTAAAAATAACTGAAAATTTTTATAAATATATTTAGCTTACAGTTACGATTAAAAAAACAATTTTTTATTAAATTATCAAATCAAAAATATTTCTAAATCATTATGAAGAGAATGTAATCTCTATTAATATGCTTTCATTAGAAATTATATAACGAAAACAGCTTCGTTAAAACATAAATTCAAAGATTCTCATAAACTTTTAAACGACAGTGCAAGTATATACAGGCAGGCAGTATTTAATTTTCCGATCATTAAGCCGCACTCATCAAGCAACGCACGACTAGCTAGCTATCCATCGTCACGGTTTCTCGTGACGATCTCTGAACAGTAACGGCGCTCTCTCGGCAAAGCTAGAGCGCAGACTTGCTAATTAGCTCGCTCTGAGCGGAGGGGCGGGTCTCGTCCAAGGGCAGCCGCAAGCAAGAAGCGCGATAAGAAAAATGGAGAATAAAAAAAGGGAAGGGAAGAAAAAAGAGCACAACAATCGCTCGCTCTCTCGCGCGAGCATTATCATATCGGCCGCTCTGAGCTCGCTCTCCATATCGGGCTAAACAGGTGGCCGGAGATATATCCTTTCAGCATTCTCCTTCTCTTGCGCCTTGCACTCTCCTTTCCTTTCCTTTCCTTTCCTTCATTTTTTATATACCTCGGGGCTCTACATATCGCGCGAGGCTTTTCGCAGAAGTGCAGCTCTCTCTCTCTCTCTCTCTCTCTTGGCATTACGACGAATGCGCGCGAGCGTAAGCCGAGCCTTATGCAAATTCGGCCTCGTTTCTATAAGTGCGCCCGCTCGCTCGCTTCTCTCTTACTGCAGCGCGCGCTTTTTCAGAACGGGGAGCTTGCTTCCAAGTAGCTTCCTCCTCGTAGCTCGCGCTCAGCTCGCTTGGGACTCTTTTGCCCTGTATATGCTTACACGTAACCCGATTGCCAGGCACGTCTTGAGAGTGCCAGACTGCCGCTCGCTGTGTCTTTTTAGACTCTGTGTGGGAAGAAAGGGTTATGTGCATCCTGGGATGTGAGGTAGTCAGGAGAACAATTATATGCGTGCGGAGTTGCAGCTGAGATGAGCGCTGGAGATTTATAAGCGAGTTGTGTGACTGATAGCTCAGCTTGGGAGATTTTTAGGGTAGTTTTACATTTCAAGAGTTTAAAGAGGTGATAACTTGCTTTGGCAAAATTACACGACCAAATGTAGCTTTTATCTAAAGTATGCAAGTGAATATGTATCGAAAAAGATATACCTGAATGCAAGGTACAGAAAATTTTCGAAATAATTTGTAAAATAAAAGATTTCAACATGCAGTATGAGTCAAGGTTTTCTAATTGCATTGTATAATATTTATGTAGCAATAAAATCAACCCACCGATAGAAAAAAATCTAAAAATTACTCGGCACAAATTTCTGTATGATGAAATTATATAATAGAACCTGTAGAAAAAATTGCATAATCATTTTGCTCATAAGAAATCCTGTAGAATTTCCACTGCTAAAAAAAAATTCCTATTGATAAACAAAATTACATTTTTTTTGTTTAATCTCTAGATAGTCAAAGCAGTTGTTCAAGATCCCTAGTATGGGTATGCCATGGTTGATAATCATTGTGCTCAAAATGGACGCTAATGCAGGAATAAAGCAATTTTTTATTTTATTTATTAAACAATTTATGAACAATTAAAAATATGTACATCATCACCTTTAGAGTATTATCAACCACATGATGATAACCATAGTCTTGATCATCACCTTTAACTTTTTACTGTTTAAATAACTAAAATGATTTTTATTGTAAAAATCCAATGAATATTCTGCAAAATTTATGAAAATTCCTAAAACAAAAACTAGTTTTAATTAACTAAAATCCAGAACAAGAATATGTCAACTCTCTATTAAACGACACTCCTAAAATGAGAAGAAGCAACGCCTTCACAAATACAAAAGTATAGGGGATCGACAGTCGCACCTCTCATCAGAAAACTTGGCCGATTTAAAAGAAGGGGACACACCGCTCGAATTTAAAGCACACATCACGACGGCGCGTGCCGCGCTCGCTTACGCGCGTACACGCATTTATACGTGTATAGGCGGTACCGGTGCGTCATATAGCTGCCTGGATGATGGATGCGCCTGAGCTGTAGCTCGTAATGTGTATAAAGAGAAAGGGGTGGCTGGACGCGCCTGAGCTTCGTCGGGCTTTATTTTCTTTCCACGAAAATTTCAAAACGCCGGGCTCTGTGAGAACGAGCGGTCATCCGTATGCCCATACACATCGAGGCATATGGTTGGCGAGATGATTGATTTTTTTAAATTTTTAACTGCCTTGGATTATGATGGAGAGAAGGGATTGATTATGACGTTCGAAAACTTTTGACGGCCGAGATTTTGGAAGGGCTGGGACGGTTTAGCTGCAGGATCTAATAATAAGAATTATGGTGTTAGTCAGATAGAACAAGCTAGTTGTTATTTTATCGGATTTAAATAACAGAATGTAAATGAAAATATAACAAGCTATTTGAATATACCGATAAAAATCCATTTCAGAAAATATACTTCACTTTCTCAAATTCTATGAATGAAATAGTCACCCGAAGAGCGAATTGTGAAAATTGCTCTTCTATTCGATCTATGTTCGACTGAAAGACAGTAATTTTATAAAATAAAAATTAAAATTATTAATCATAATAGGCACCTGATGACTTCGCATACGATGATATACAATTTAAAGTCTTTGAAAACGGAAAATATAGTTCATTTAAATAGAGTTATCTGCCCTAGTAGAAATAATTCTATTAAATATAGCTATTGAATAGCCAATTAGCTACAAAATAGCCATTTTTTAGTATAGATCATTTTTATTTTCTATATTCGAAAACGCAAAAGTGACTTTGAACTATAAAGTTTAAATTACAACTGTAATGTATTAATAAATATAAGTTTTAATTCTCAAAAGTTAAAATTGAATGAATTCAAAATTTGAGTAACACATTCAAGTTTATTGGAAACTTTCGAATGAGATTTCACAAAGCGCAATGTCACTCACTCTCCGAATCATCATTTGATCCTTCAAATAGTTTGAAACAACATGTTTAAATTTAAATTCATTGTTTTAGTACAAACTTCCAGAAAGTTATATGAATTTTAAAATTATCCTATTGACACGGATGGCGCGTAAGCAGAAAAATGCACGCATCTTCACGTTGACTATATGAGGACGACTCGGAAAGAAATGTGCACAGGCGTCAGTAGCTTAAGACGGGAAGAGCATCCATCGCGAAAATGGAAGGTCCTGGGTTCAATTCCCAGCCGAGTAATGCCGTGCCCTTTTTTTCGAGTCCTCCTCTCTTCTCTAATTTTCCATCGATTAATTCGTAACACTATTAAAAAAAAAGTTTCCGAGTTATTTCAAAGAGTGGTAAACAAGACAAAAGAATAATTTACTTCGAATAATTTCAAGCTTCGAATGAGTTTAGAGCATAGTGGATAAAAGCGTAGCCACTTTTTTTGTTATCAGTAAATCCATGAAGCCTCATAAACAATAGAGCTGGAGTTTCGATAGCGAATAATCTTTAGTAGCCGTCAGAGCCAAAACATCGATCGCAGGTACCTGTATTAAAATTCCAGAAGATGTTTTTGAGATTGTAAGCAGTTTAACGCATAACATAACAACACCGCGGGCAAATAATATTTACCATATAGATACTCCCTCCACAAAGTTTACTGAACAAAACAAACAAAATTTCCCCAAAATCCACTAATCCAGAGCGATAAACATCTCCAACAAACAAAAACTTTCCCATATTTACCCATATTTATTTAGGAAAGTCTCCATTCTTATCAAGCCAAAAAAATGTCCTCACTCTGTCACAGATCGCTGCCCGTTCAGCCAAATCTTCTTCCACTCTCCACATTCTCATGGGTATCGAGTGCTCCGACATCAGCACAATGCGCCGACTGTCAGCGTCTCCGTCATACTTCTCCATCGGTCCATTCACATGTTAACAAGGGGCGTGCATATATATATATCCATGCATGGCCCGATGCGAGCACGTCTACTTGCACATATATATATACAAGAACGCCTCCCCTGTCACGAGGACACAGTTGTGCAAGTACCTACCGCTCACGCGATTTTTTAGATGCCGAGCACGCGCAGCTAGGCGTTTTGTTTCTCAGGGCGCGCGTGTCTGATGGCTTTGTAATTCTTGCAGAGAGCTTTTTTATTTACGCTCTGGCGGCGTGGATAAGTTGAGATCGGAGGAGCGAACCTAGCGTAATTTAGATCTTTGCCGATGGAAATTAGCTTTGGCTCGAGCGAGGAAGTGGAAATCTTACTTTACATTCCGACGATTGTCTTATCAAATTTGATTTCTATAACAATATTGCGAATAGCTCCAACAATCGTATAATTCATTAAAAACCAGCCATGCCCCGCACATGAAGAAAAAAAAAAAAAAACAACTCGCTTATACGCATGTAGGGACAAAAGGCTAATCGCGCCCCTTGAAAGCGGTAGCCCTCGGTTGCGCGAGCTATTTGAAACTCTTTTAGAATCGGAAATGTCTCAACTACGTATGAATGTATAGGCCGGTGGGCGGGTGCGATCCGGGCCTCGTTAAAACGAGCGTCGAAAGAGCGAGGAGCATTAAATAAAGCGTGCCGCCGCACAAAGGAGCATAACGTCGCCGTCAGCGTGAAATATCGCATTGAAGCGTTTCACACGTGTATATATGCGTGTGGACCCTCTTTTTTACACTGGACTTTAAAGCGCCGGAAAAGGGTTGACTTGGATTTCGGTTACTTATTTATTAACCCATTGGATCCACCAAGAAGCGGGGAGTTTATTGGAGCGGCTTGCTGATTTAAAATCATTTTTCAGAATCGGATAGAGTTGTGGGAATGTATATGGGAATAGTGGAAAAAAGGCGAGTCAGCGTTGAGGTTGAAATTTAACGTGGGTACAGAAACACCCCATATCTTTACAAACATCTTTCTTGTACTGTGTTTAAACAGTTAACTAACAACTTTTTTTCATTAATAAAATGGTTATATTACTTATAACTATAGAATATCTATAATAAATAACAATTATTTTTTATTTTAAAGCTGCGCAAAATTCTTTTAATTGGTATAGAGAATGTTATACACATTTTTAAACGTTAACGACTTTTCAAACATTTCTCAAGCTCTATTTTTAATGTTTTTATTTTCTTTTAAAATATGTAGTACATGGTCTTTATTTTTTATCGTAAAATATCTTTTTGCTCTAATACTTTGCAGCGTTGCAATCGTTTAGATAATACCTATGCGAACAAAATATTTAAGTATTAGACTAAAAGATAAACAAAAATACTTTTTCACTGCACTCAAATCCATAATCATCCAAAGTGTAACAATTAAAAAAAGAAAAAAAAAATTTACCGGGTAACAATGACATTGCCAACCGTAGCAAGTATAGTTCACAACTGCACACAGCCCTCCTCACACGCAGTTCCACGACGCGTGGCAGTTCTCAGTCTCGCAGCAAGATAATTAATTTCCAAAAGTCTAGTTATCTACTTAATGGAGCGCGAACTCGCATCGAAAGATCCTCGCTATTCCCATGCCATGACAATAAGAAAGCTCGCCCGGCGAAAATGCGGTTGGGAAATATGGACTCAGCTATTACTCGGCGCTCCCGTCTCTAGCCATGCGTGAGCGCGCGCGCGCGCGTGCGCGTGTAATATAATAGACCGATGCTCTCGGATATATGCGCGATGGCTAAACGGCCTTTTAATGATGTCTTTTCGAGAAGGGGGACTATACCTATTCAATCGGCGCGCTGGGCGGAGGGAGAGCGCTGGTGTATAGGTGAGATTTCACGCTCCGAACTGGATAACTTTGCGACCTGAGTAATTTTCAATTAGCGCAACGAATTAGCTGTATATACATTGTATCAGACTTTGTGCGACTAGCTATTCCTGAAAATTATCATCCTCGACGCGTAATCTGATTTAATACGTAAGAGCGGATAATAAATCATCCTGGATAGAAACGATATATATAGTGGAGCGCGAGCATCTAATGGTAAAGTAAGTATCTGAGAACTACACGAGTGTGTGTACGCGCGCTTGCAGAGAGCCGCATCAAACCGGAAAATTCCCGGAGCTTGTTAATGCCCGGAGTCATTCGGGTTATCGTGCAATTAAAAATACAGGCCGCGACTCTTCCGATCAGATCTCGAGCATTCCGAGCGCGCAATATAAGAGAGTAATAATTTTCAGCGCTCGCTGCCTCGCCGTGCGCCGTCGTCTGTAGCGCAATCTACTAATTGCTGTTTGAAAGCAGATTAATATTAATAAGACAAATCTCGAATTACCAGACAACAACGTACCAAAATCGTCCTGATAATAAACTCACGGAAAAATGTATATACACAACACACCGCCTCGCTCCAGCTATTACCAAACCATAACCACACGTCTAGCGCCGAGACTTAATCAGCCGCACAATACAAACTTTAAGTATCCATATCCAGGGCCAAGGCACAATAAACAAAGTACACCGGAGCAATGTAACAAACAGCTCAGCGTCATTGTATTACCGCCTCCGCACAATGAAAGCTCGCGGCGAGTGAGAGAAAGAGAAAAAAAGGGGGAGC
This sequence comes from Eupelmus urozonus, assembly GCA_900480035.1. Classification (NCBI taxonomy): domain Eukaryota; kingdom Metazoa; phylum Arthropoda; class Insecta; order Hymenoptera; family Eupelmidae; genus Eupelmus; species Eupelmus urozonus. The sequence goes on from UELX01002131.1 coordinate 25,201, forward strand.
GCCGCGTATATTTAGGCTTTTTTATTCGCGCCGGTCTCGAGGAGCCACTCCGGGCGGCGGCCGCTTCGTCCTCGTCTGATGGTGAATAAATAGGCGCGTGCGCGCGCATTAAGCAGGCCCTTCGATGGCCTTTCGACGCCGCGTGCGAAACAACTGCGCTGCTGCTTCGGCCTCTCGAGCACGTACCTAGCTGCGCAGTACGAGCGCCGGAATTGCGGCCCGAGCGTCCATTGTTGCGCAAATATGAACGATTTGCCGGCTGGTGCGACATGATGCTTTTTGGATGATTTTTCCTGAGGCTTATATCGTCATTTTGGAAGAGCAAGGGCAGAAGAAAGAGAATATTGTTTTGTGAGAAGGAGCGGCAAGTAGGAATTGGAAAATAGAGCTGTTTGAGGTGTAAATGGTAAGTTGTGGATCCGTCGGAAGGATTATTCAAGCTGATTGATGGATTCTTAATGAGAAGTTTAAAATATAATTTTAAAAATGTTTATGTAGTGATTGTGGGTGTTTTGATATCTCAAAATTCTGATAGGTAACAAGTAAAATAAGTTAATAATTCAACTGCATAAGTACTTATGAAATTTTAATTATCTAATTGAATATACACTTATATGAATGTACCTAAAGTAATTAGCGAACTGGATAAAATATTATCATTTTAATATAGTAACAGTGCATTTTCACGTTCTCATAATACAAGTGTTCAGCCTACTACAATCCTGAAGTTAACATTATTTAATTATTGAATAAAAATTGAATTAATTGGGCTTAATCTATATGCGAAATTCCGTTAAGCCCTAATAAGTCCCTAATTAGAGCATAATCAACTAGAGCCAAAATAAAATTAATAATGTTGTAACCAAACCATTAGGGTCTATTTAATTTTCTATTCCGTTTACTCTGCACCATTAACTATTCTGAACAATAAAGATTGACCAAAAAATCAGTAAAAACAAAGCAAAGAACAACATCTGAGAAGCAACCAGCCGCTCTTTTGCTTTTCTACACATACATACACATATCGTAAATTAGCCTTAATAATCCATTCTTACGTATCTGCCACTATCTCCGTGTGAATGTCCCGCTAATCCCTTAACGAAAGCGGCGGCGGGCGTGTTTGTTTAGTGTCGCGGGATCAAATGGGATTTACGGAATTTCTCCTAGGCCGCCTGCACAGCTCCAGGCCACCCCCCTACATATATATATATATAAAATAGCCGGCCGCGCCGAGTCATAATCGAAGCCGGGCCGCGATTTTCCCAGGCCGAGGGGAGCGCGCAAGTGTACAAATGACTTCTGGACTTGCGAGCGCGCGTATAATGCTGACGATGATTTTCGGATTAGGCCATTTGAGGCTCGTGGCTTGTTCGTTCTGCGGTTTATGGGATTCGCTCACTTTTGAGGACTGCCTACTCGTCTTTATTTTCACATGGTTGCGATACTGCAGCTCGGCGAGAAAAGGTATAGCTCGGTGAGAAAGGTTTGGACTTGGCAATTGATTAAATGTTGTGAGAAACATTAAATTTATTTATATATGTGCTACACATTCTTTACAGCAGAAAGTTTCCAAGTATCTTCGAAGCTCTCGAACAATAAGAGTTAATCGATACCAAAGCGCGTAAAAGACTGTGGCATAAAAACCGCCACTCGCACTAACCATAAGCTCCACTCGAAATCATAATTTTTACTTTACGACAAACACAACTGGCTGCGGCAACGACGTACTAACGGCGAATTTATTCAGTCCGAAACTCGCCCTTTAATTTCGCGATCACTCAAGCAGGAAGCTGCTTGTCGATCACTATCGTCCCAGCTCTCGCGTGCGCGCCCAAAAACTGTCTTAATTGACCCCAGCGCGCGCGCGCGCACGCGGCTGCCGAAATAATAAATATCGCGAGCCAAATTAGAATCCTCCGCTCTCCTTTTTTTTTCTCTCGAAGCAGGTGATGGGCGCGAAAACACGGGCGTTTTGTAATTTTTTTTCTTTTTTTCAGGGAGCGGGTTTTGCTGCGCGATGCGTGATCGATTCATTTTTATATACGGGAATGCGCGCGCGCGCGCTGCTCGGACACGAATTCCAATTTGTATGGGCGAGCTTTTTAGGAGGTAACGAGCGGGGATATGCGGTTGCTTGTGGTTTTTTCGGGATGCGTAATAGTCGGCTTCGTGTCTAAGGGGGTAATTTGTTGGCTTGTTTGACATAGGAGCGTTATGTTTGTGGATGAATTAATGGTGATATGTATAATTTTATAAGAGGGATGGCTGGGATACAGAGTCTGGAAGACAGTGTTGTGTTAACTGCGTTGGATTAATTAAAAAATACTTAAGAATTACTATAGATTTTTAATGAATATCATATAAATTATTTTTGAGCTTGATTAATGAATAATTTATTGCTGATTAATATTCAGAACGTGAAATTAATTATCTGCACAATTTGCATTTTAATTTTATACGAAAAACTACAAGACTGTTAATTTCTTTCCAAAATTTTTTATCGAATTCAAAATCAATGACGAACAAAAAACCGAGTAACCATCACAGCAGGTGTAGCCGCGCACGCGACCGAAATTAAGTATAAATAGGAAAATAAATAAATAAATAAATAAATAAAGATCTAAAAATAATTGAGCAATAAGTATACCGAAAAACGATACGGCCTGCCCGAGACATATGACTCCATTAACGAGGCAGTTTCCTCGCGAGACTAATCGTTAACTTTATCTTCGAGTACACAGCGAAAAGAGCACCTCTTTCAAAACTAAGGCGCATCGTGTTCAATCATACTTACGTGCACCCCATAAAAAACAATTTCCTCGTTAAGCGCGCGGTATTACGCTTAATAACTGCAATTAAAGTGCGCTCGGACATCGTCCTTTCTGCGACAGCGTCCGTTCTCGGATTCACCGAAAAATTTGCGAAAACTTGCATCAAGAGTAGGCCGCAGATGCGCCACGTGTAATCCGATAAAGAGTTGAGCTCCGACGAGCGCGCCTCTTAATTTTTCGGCTAAATTGCTCATGTTTTAAATTATATGGATGGTAGATATATACTGCGATCGGGATGATCAGTTTACTTAAAAATGAAGAATGTGTAGGATGTTTCTTTTGTTACATTCTAAGACTTTGAGAAGTATACAAGGGAATAAAAGGGAAATAAATCTAGATGAAACTCTAAAAAAATAGTCAAATAATTTATCAAACGACCAACATTCGCCTGAAACAATACATTTCATTAAACTTGTTACCTTTAATCTTTGGCTAGGAAGAAACATCTGAGAAACGTTAGTTAAAAAAGCCATAGGTTGGATCGGTCCGGTACTCTCCTCGTTAGTACAATTCCTCCTAGAAATTGTCTCCTCGGCAAAACAGCAAGCAGCCCGCGCGACAGTACTTAATATCGATATACCCTCTCAGCCGCAGAGGAAACATCTGCGCGCGCGCTCTGGCACGTCCAGTCCAAGATCATTATAAAGAGATTACGTACGCGCGCGTGCGATCGTCTGCGCCGGGGCCAATTAAATTTTCGACTCGCGCTGCTCTCTGCATATGTATATATAGATACAGCCGGACTCGCCGCAAATTGCGCCGCACGCGACAACAGCTCGCTGATAGCGATCATTTCTCTCTCTCTCTCTCTCTCTCTCTCTCTCTCTCTCTCTCTCTCTCTTTTCCCGACAAACGGCCGCGAAAAAAATAACGCGTTTTGCATGCGCGAGTTATTTACGGTAGCGCGGCTGACGGATCCCGTCAAATTACGGGGCTCTCAATTTCTGTTATTATCGACCGGGCGCGCGCGTGCCCGGTCGATAATTACAGTAATCGGCCGTCCGGGCTCTTATATTGAATTCCGAGCCGCGGTTAACTCTCGAAAGAGATTTTGATTTCGAGAGCTGTTTTCTGACGAGTCAATCGTTTTGGGAATTGAAGCGATGATTTCGTTTGGGTAGGATTGCGGTTAGGCTGGGTTTGAGTACTGAGAAAGCGTAGGAGATTGGTTTTGCACATGGAAGAAAATTGATTGTTATTGCGATAACTTGGAAAATGGTTTAATGATTTTTATTAATAACAATTACGACTTTTTGTACGATGATTATTATTTATGTGAATATAAGTATAAAAGATCAGTTCCTATCAGTTATGTGTTATGTACTTATATCGATTTTTATGATTTCACAAGATTAAAATTGCAATAAGTTTTCTGTCGAAACAACAATACGTCATCGCATAATTAAATTCATATATTTACATAATGAATAATTCGAAATTGCCGCAAAAGCAAGAAAACAATCTTTCGACGTAAGTCACTTTCTCTCTCTCTCAATCGCATCAGTCAAAGCGGTCCCTAAATAGTGGCTGCACGCGCCCGTTGGGTGGGCACAAGTGAGGCGATTTGTTGATTCGTTCACACGTAGAGACACGTATCCATGTCCACCCCCTCTCGGCTGCTGCTGCAGCCTACGCTTATATTGGGGCTAGGCTGCTGGTTATTTAATATCTGATCCCGACACTCGAGGGTGAGACTCTGAGAGAGAAAGCGATACATATACAGTATATAGGGGAGCGATATCGTCTATAGCGTGCGGCCAAGTTTCGCACCGGGGGGCCGTCGTCATCGAAAAGGCATCAGTTATATATATATATGTATGTGAGCTAGCACGCGCCAGGCCGGTTGACGTTTGACGGATGCTCCGAGTTTTGTGAGCCGGAAGCGCTGATTTTTGCGATGTCGCAGAAACTGGATGCTTCTTGGGAGGGGTGGATCTCAGCACGTGTTGGACGAGATTGTTTTTTTTTTGTTTGTTCTAGAAGAGGTCTTTTTAATTTTGGTGCTGGAAGTAGGGTACTTGAGAACTTTCACGATTAGAAAATCAACTTTGAAACTAGCTAATGTTGATTCAATTGTAATTGATTAGTTGAGCCTAATTAAAGGCTAAACACGTTAGCCCCAGAAGGTAAATTTCTAGTTGGGTTTAAGATGAGATGTGCTAGATATTTTATGATTCAAATGCAATTATTCATTGAAAGTGCGCGTGAAATGTCTATCAGATAAGTTGATTGTCTTTTTATGTTTTATTTGCGCTTAGATACATCTTGAGAATGGTCTTTTCTATCCTGCAGCAAACCCTATCATTAGCATAACTTTCTCAAAGAGAAAGTTTTGGGATTTGAAAATTTTGCTTCATTGCTAAAGAAGTTTTATAAAAGTGAAAAAATGAATTTTCTTAAAAATTTATTAAATATTTGTTTTGATATGTTTAAAATTGAAATGCATTATTTTTAGAAAATGTCTATATGCATGTGTGTACACTCGCGTCTGCATCTCCAAATCCAATAATTTTTCGCTTTTTTTTTGTACATGTATTCATAATATAATTAAATAAATGATAACAAGTAAATTAGAAAATTTAAATTAAAAAAAAGTATGCTTATTTAGCGATATTTTTCACAATTTTCATTTGAAATATTTATTTTTATAACTCACATATTAAATTTGAGGAAAAGCTACGTATCAATGAATTGGTAGTAGTTTTTTAATTTTTATTTTTAAAAAATTGCCTATTTAGTTAAATGCCAGATAAAGATATATATATAATGTATGTTTTCCTAAGTTTGTTACAATTAATGAGCTAGTGGTAAAAATATTTTATAGTTTTGATAAAACGTGTTTAAAGTACGCAGAAAGCTCACATGCTAAGATAGAGGAAATCCGTAAAATCTCAGCATCAGCAAAGCTACATACATAAATACAGGATCCAAACTCGGCGTAAAAGCCCAGAAAACATCTAATAACTCATACGTAACATACGTTCCTTAAAAGCTAGAATTCTCGCTCCTTCCGCAACAACATTTACCTCTCTCCGCATCTAACAAACAAAAAATCCTCTCCTGCACACTGCAGCAGACACACTATACGGTATAGAAAGGAGTAAAAGCGGACTCGAGCTTTCGAATATATATACATGACTGCACCCGGCAAAAGAGAATGCAAGAAAACAGCGGCCTCGGGGTGCTTGCTGCGCGCGCGCGTGTATCTAAATAACAGCCTGAGCCCGACTCTCGTTGGCGCGCGCTAGGATGTTATTAAAAGGTGAGTTGCGACCGCGAATGACACGCGCGCGGCCCGAGATTTATATACGCGCTTCCTCTGTCATTAGCTTCTCTCTCGCGCGCAAGCGAGCGAGCGAGCGAGCGCCGAGAGAGCTTTTTTCTTTATGCCCTATAAGCGGACATTTACATATTTGCGGGCAACGGGCAATGACTGGGACTTCCTATCTGAGGACTGGAAAAAAAAGTGGATACCTTATGACTTGGGGAGTACTGTTAGGTCGTTCTGGATTTTTGATTTTCTTTTAGATTAGGGAAGAGGAGTTTGATCTATTGCGGAAGTTGCTTATGTGTAATTGTAAAATTGACTAGCTCCTTGCAAATTTCTCATTAAGTTTATTAATATTCCATTAAACTTGATTTTATACATAAATGAAAAATCGTTCCTCTCAATCAATGAACATAACGAGAAATCCGATAATCATCTCGGCAATACACATTTTACAAAATAAACAGCTGAGGCGCGAGGCAGACTCAGACTTGCACCTTAAGAAGCGCAGGTAACACAGCCAAGCCAATAATTCGCTTAGCACCTCGCTTCGAGCCGCGCGCAGCGGCAGGACGATTTATACATTACGCACGCCCTCCTTCTTACAGCTATCTTCATCGCTCCCTATATACTCGCGCTTAGCGCGAGATAAAACGAACGAGAGGAATAATAAAAGAGTAGAGGAGAGAGAAGGAGAGAGAGGACAATCGATAATCCCCCTATATTAACTTTGCACATTCGGCGTGGAGGAGGACACTCCCTCTTTTTTCTCGCTCGCTTTCGACCTTTAATTAATATGAGGCGCATCGGATCGTGGCCCCAAGCGAAAATGCCACTCGCGCTTTTGTGCGAGGTAGAGCTGTTGCCGAATTTTGCATTCACTGCGTGCTGCGGAGGAGCTCAACGATGAGGCCGCAAGCACACCTGCACTTGAAAGCATAATTTTGCAGTTTGAATTTGCAGTGGGAAAGAAGGGAAGGGTTGCTTTAGGTATGTTCGAAAGGTTTTTATATTTGGTTAAATAATGGTAGGTCATTTGAATAATGTAGAATATGACTGTTTCAATTTAAATCTAGATTGATTCTGATATGTTGAAAGCAAATGTGTTCCAGTTTATAGTTACTTAAAAATAAATTCAACATTCAAAAATTCAATCAATTTATTAGCTAAAGTCTAGAAAGGAATTCCATCTGCAAATGATATCTGAAACATTAATCTAATTTATATTCATTTCATTTATAATTGATCTAATTTGACAAACTTGATCGGTTAATGAACCAAAAATAAGTAAAAATTTCTAAACCAGAAACGTCATTACTCCTGCTTCGTATAGAACCACCGACCGCATTGCATAAAAGCGTTTAAAACTTTCAATTCACACAGCTCCGAAACCATACCAAAAAAAAAAAAATCAAGGAAACCCAAGCTGAGCGGATAATAATTTCGTACACGTCATATAATGCCCAGCGTAATACATTTATATATATATATACATAAAAAAGGTGAACCAAAAGCGAGGGCGACTTGCGCGCGCGGGCGCGATAAATCTGTGGGTAAAGCATCCCTAACTAAATCGAGTTGCCGTCTAAGCGGAGCTATATAGAGGGTGACCTGATCCTTTTTGGCCGAGGGGGTCGCTAAGCTGAGCGCGCGCGTCGGTGGTTACCGGTGTGAAATGTTCCCATGGGGGGGTCCAAGCGGACGCACATGGAGCCTTCGTCGGATGGAACAATATGTCGGCCGTCTTTGCGAGCGCCGCGATTTCCTCTTGTTACGATCTGTGACGCGAGTCGCTGCGCGTGCTGGTAACTTGAGATGCTCTTTTAAAAAGTGCGTAGTCGAGTGTTGAGTAGAAAAGGATGGGCTTGAACTAGTGTCATTCTGCGTGCTGGGGTGAGAATTAAAATTTCCTGGGAAACGTATATAATGAAATTTGAATGGGATTTACTTGCGCATTGCTATATTTTTTGTTACCGTCAAAGATAACTGAAAAAAATAAATTTACAAGCGGAAAATCCATTTTATTTTCTAACAAACAAAAGACGCAGTTCAAAATCCAAGGCCGCTTGAAGTCACGGGCCCTTAACGCGTATAAAGCAGCCCTCTCCGTCGCTCCAAACGCAGACTAAAGTTTGGCTCGGCATTTGTTGTCGTTGGCATTATCGCACTCGAGCTCGAGAACGGACTTAATCTCTCGCGACGCCAGTGACTCGCGCGCCTCTCTCTCTCTCTCTCTCTCCTTCTCTGTCCTTCTCCCTTAAATGATCCCACAGAGATCGGCACGTGGCACAGCTCCCCCGCGTGCGCTAAAGCGCCGGCACCCTTCGGGATTATACGTCGATGCGGAGGCACGCGTAAGCATATATAGGGGAGCCTCTTGCCGATGTTATATATACTTTTTCGACTATTTGTTCGGGCTCTGTGGCTGTAATGTCGGCTGCGATTTGAATGCGATTCTCGCTTTGCTTGCTAAAGCTTCCGATGACAGCCGCTGGCAAACTTGATTTCCTTGACTTTCGGATTCTCGACGTGACAAACTGAATAGAGCGATTTGTTTATTTAAGCTTTTCTTTCTGTCTTATGCAAGGTTGTAGTTTGCAGAACAGGTTGTTGAAAAAGCAAATTTGGATTTTCTAACTGAATTTTACAATAACCATATCAATTTCATATATAGTTATTCACAATATTTTCCAAGTTTAAATCTATCGGATTCACCAAGTAGATAAAATGCTTTTTGAAAAATAATAATTTATATAATACAGTAATATTATTTTATTTTTCTTTTATCACAAAAGTCAGTCGTCAACGGAGTCAGTCACAATTATTACTCATGCTCGAACTTTTAATCATTTATCTAATCTAATCTTTTCCCTTCTTTCTCCTTTATCTAAATATTTTAATTGGTAAATATTTTTTTCTTTAAATAGCCATTTATCGGAATGAATAAATACTTTTTTTGTCACACAGGCACGATTTTCGCGCTTTTTGCTACCTAAAATGAGAGCTAAAAGTGCCCATTTTCAGAC
>UELX01002132.1:0-34286 GCA_900480035.1 Eupelmus urozonus
TTAAAGAATATTTTTCTTCGACGACAAATATTTTTTCGGATAAATTGATCAATATGAATAATTATTCACTTAAAGTGATGACTTACAATTATCCTCCTTACATAACAGTGAAAGAAAATCCGGAAAATAAAAGGACTATAGTTAGAGGTATTCAGTCTAACTACGTAATATGTGCAGCCAAAAAATTAAATTTTTTTTTGGACATACAAATATATAATCTCAAAGGCGGTCTTAAGAAGATGTTTGAACAGTTAGAGAAAAATAAAATAAATATAATAGCAATGCTATATTATTTAGGCATGTACGTTTATCAATTTAATATTCCTCTTGGTTACTCATTTATAAATAGTGAATCAGTAATAGCCGTACCCGTTTTATTTGTTTCCAAAATCAAAATATCTATGAATTTTTTTATATATTTGTTATTACTTCCTATTATAATAGGCTGTGTCATGGTTGCAGAACGTGTACTAAAACTTCCAACTAAAGAGCGGAATGCCATTTATATTTATCAAATTTTGTTGGGTATGAGTATACGAAAATTATCATTGAAAAATTCTCAGCGGATTATTACTCTAAGTTTAATATTACTTTCTATGAAGTATTCCTCAGATGTGTTTTCAAAGCTATTCGATAACAAAATAATTAAAGATGAAATATCATTCGATAATTTTGAGGAGGTGTATGAATCTGGTTTACCTGTGTACGCCCCTTCATACATTTATGAAGAATTGTACAAAAATGAAAATATTGACAAATCTATTGAAAAATTAAAGCCCAAATTAAAAATTTTGGATTCATCTCTATGCCTTCCAAAACTTATAGCATATCAAGATCGTATTTGCATTGCTCCAAAAGAATTCGCTGAATACTACATTGCAAAGAATGCAAACGTTGAACAATTAAATTCTGTAAAAGTTGCTAAAGCTTCGGTATTTTTTGACAATTTAGTTTTCCCTTATGAAAGAGCATCACCTTTTATGGAGAGATTTGATAGCATTTTTCACAAACTTTTTGAAGCAGGACTTCCGTATTTCTGGAACTTAAACATGCATATACCTAAAAAGATACAAGTAATAAACAGTAACAAGCAACTTACTTTAAGGCCTTCGTTCGCAATTTTAATTGTGGGATTTTTGACTTCTATAGTGGTTTTCATAATGGAGATAGTCATCCAGTACATTAATGTTTTTAGTATGATTTAATATACATTTATAAACTTAAATCCTATTAAAATAATATTTACGTTCATGCATTACAAATATGTATATTTTCTTAACTTCATGTTCAGTAACTTATCTTGTATTGAATAAAAGAATTAATTTCATATTATTTGTAGTGTTTAATAACTACTATCTTTTCATACACTTTTCTTTAACAATATATATTTCATATAATGGAATTTCGCAATATTTTAACACACTTCTTGATGGTAAATGGTAATAACATTTTTCTGTTTTTTTGAGATTATTTAATTGTAAGTATCTTTTAAGAACATTATTTCACCATGAGACTGGAGATGGGTAGATTTTATATCTTTCTATAATTTTATTTAATTCATAGGAATGTTGTTGTTATTTTTCTTATTCTGTGTTTCTACGTTTAATGATTCTAATACAATATCGTTTTTAATATTGTAATATATTTCATTAAGACTATCTTGCATTAAGTTTAATAATCTATGTGTTGATGTTCTTATAACTAATACAATTTCAAAAATTTCCAATTTACTTTCCTTGTTTAAATTCTACATCAGTATGCTAGAAAAAAAAATATATTTTTTCTATGTAGATAACTGGATAATTCTTTTTATAGAAATATAATCAGTGGATATTTTGTCGAGAGTTTTCCGATCCGTTAACGAAGACAGTTGGCTACACCATCGTTATGTATATGACTGATTCGATTACTAAGTTTATCCGAAGGCTATAGTTTAGATTATATCACCATTATTCATTGCACAATTCATTTCAGCCCCGTGCTGACTGATTGCAGTTGATATCCCATCCTATAATTGCATTTTTGCGATTGAGAATGAAGGCAAAAAATTATTCTCACTTCTTCGGGTATTTTATTGATTTCAAGATATCGATACAATGAGCCTAGCGAAAGACTAGTAAAAGTCTGTTTTTGTTTAACGGTTAAATATAATTTGGTAAGATTCTATTTAGGTATAAATATAGAATTGTAATGTATGTAGTATACTCCTTTCTTTTTACTTGTTTTACTATTCTTTTACTACTTTTTACTATTTGGACTATTTATTAACTGTTTATTAATATTTCTCATACCATTTGATTTGCATTCTATAGATAATGCATAAAGTACGGCCCTTCTCCTTCCAAAAAAATGATAAAAACAAAGAGAAATATTATTACAGTAACATGGAAATGGAAATAACAAAAATAATAGATGTTTACCATTATTGAATGTGAATTTAGTTTTATTATAATAAAAAGGTTAAGCTAATTTTTAAAAGATCTTTGGAATTATGCTTTTAAACTAAAAAACAAACTTACTTAAAGTTAAGCAAATTATTCTTATTAACGTCACGAAAATAATATTAAATAAACACATGAAAACTGTTATTTTTAACTTGTCTCCAATTTTTAGAGAGAACATATTTTTTCTGTGTAACTAATTTTTGAAACATGTATCGCGAATAAAGAATTGAAATTAAGATTTATATACCACAGTAATGAAAAAAATATAATATTAATAAAAATATAAATAATATAATATTTTAATACGAATAGTAAGTAGTGAAATGTTTAAAATCACCCAAAAACTAGTATTGACAATATTAATTTTTATTATATCTGAAAAAGTCGTTATCCATAAAGCTCATAGTGCTATTAATAAAATTATTGATAAAATTAGTAACTATTCTCAAAAATATCAAATAACTATATTTACTGACGAAAAAAATGTTGTGCTTAGAAATATTGTTATACGAAATTTTACTTATAATGCACCTGTGCTTCTAATTAATTCAATTGTATTAAAAAATTTTAGTGAAAACGAATCTTTAAAATTACCAATATTTAAAAATCCCCGATTTTCAACAATATATATAATAATTGAGACGAAACTACATTCTCAGAAAATATATGAAATGTTATATGCCCTCACACAGATTTCCCCAGTTTCAATGCGGCCGAAATGTTTACTAATGTTATTTAGCAACGTTTTTCCTTCGTCTATAATGATAGAAAAGGTTTTAGTGAATGCTTGGGTGTTACAATTTTTGGATTTTTCAATTTTATACCGTGGTAATAATGAGAAAATGATTTTATACCATTTTAATCCTTTTAAAGATTCATTTAGCAGAGAATTAGTTGATACCAATAAAAATGATGATATTTTTCCAGATAAATTATCTAATCTGAACAATTATTCGTTAAAAATACCTGTATTTAATTTGCCTCCTCTTATGGTTTGGAAAAACATAACGAATCGCGAAAATGCTGTTGAAGGCATTCAAGTTTCATTCATACCGATTATTGCAGATAAACTTAAATTTTTCCTTGACTTAATTGATACAAATAATCATAATATTTCGTTGTTATCAGATTTATTTAATATGTTACAAAACAATGAATTAGCCTTAATACCTCTACTTTTTTATCGAAATATGAAAATAATGTCTGATTATAATATCACTGCTTCTAAAACTTTAAGAAATGGGAAAGTATCATTCGCTGTACCTGTTTTAAAGAAATGTAACATAACTATCGATGCTTTTATGTTTTTAAGTTTTTTTCCTACAATTGTACTGCTATTTTTTCTTCAAAAACATCTTTTTAGATTTTCGAATAAATGGACAATTACCAATATTTATCAAACTTTATTAGGTATGACAAGCGGCTTGCGGCCACGAGAAACGATTCAAAGAATCATTTATTTCAGTTTAGTTTTATTGTCCATGAAGTATACTGTTAATGCCTACTCTAATTTATTGGGTTTGATGGTTTGTGATGAAGTCCCATTTGAAAATTTTAAAGAAATTTATAAGTTTAATTTACCTATATATATTCCTGATTATCTGTTCTTTGTAATATTTGGTAGCGGCATTGATGAAAGGTTTAAGAAATTAAAATATTACGTTAAAGTTATGGACTTATTCGAGTGCCTTAATAAACTGTTAAATAATCTAGATCGTATCTGTGTTTTTCCTCATCCAATCGGGGAATATTTCATTGGATCGATAAAAGATCAGAAGAAATCAAGGTCTATAAAAATAGCTAAGTTTTCATTATACCAAGACAATACTGCTTTCGCGTACGAAAAGGGATCACCTTACGCAGAAAAGTTCGATAAAATCTTGCAGAACGTCTTTGAATCCGGGATTCCAGAGCTATGGAAGTCAAATAAACCGCATTTTATAACTAAACCTTCGTTTAGTAGGTTCAAAATTAACAAAATTAACGTATCATCAATTTTGCTATTAAAATTTTATTTTATTGGACTATTTATTTCGATCTTAGTCTTTATCGCTGAACTCATATTTAGATGCAATTTATTTTCATCAGGACAGCTTGTGCTCACTACGCGCGCGCTTTTTCAAAGGAAAAAAGTAGCATTGCATAAAAAGAAACACGGTATCGCTCACGCGTTACGGTCGGCCAATCAAAACTCACTCATTTGGCGACGACAATAATTGGGACTTAAATGATCGCACAGCCACTTTATAATAAATAAAGAAATAAATTGAATGGTATTTATAATTTATGCAGAAACTAAAAAGAACATTAATATTAGATTTAGAAACAATTTTTAAAAGTTTCAAAGGGAGGAGTGTGCGAGAAAAGTAAAAGATGGATCGCTTGTTAGACATGCACTGAGTGAGAATAACAAAAAGTTGTGAATTAGTTTAGTCAAGTCAATTGATATAAAAGGAATCTTTATACAATATTTTTATAAAAATGCTAATATTCAATTTTTTTTAAAACTTTTCATTATTTGAAGCAGTGTAACCGGTGATGTATAAAAAGAAAAATTGGACGCTATCAATATTTAATATACATGCACTGGCCTATAATATTGTATAGTTCTTTATTCAAATGGCCTATAAATCTATAGGGCTCTAAACTAATACTTTAATTCTTTAAAAATCTACTACTGAAAACAACTGTTCTTTCTTGCGTTGTACTCTTTTAAAGTAAACATTCTGGATAAAGTTTGATTTTAATTTGTATGTAATAATGCCTACGACCTCCAATTATAACCTACGATGCAAAAACCAACCGCTTTTAAATTTTAATTGTTCAATAACCCATGAACGCAACAATACTCTCGCCTGAACTACCTCTACCACTTACACCGTGCGTACTAAGTTTCTACGAGAACGGCGTTATACTAACGTTCATTTTCGCTCATACATCTTACCACGTCAAACAATATACCTTTACGGGATGCATATACATGTGCCCGTCGGCTCCCAAGGGATGGAAGGTCTGTCTCTTCGTTGAACACAGAGACATACACCCATACATCGGCCTGCAGCAAAGGACGATGAGCAAATGAATATTCCTCGCTGAATTTACCTAAGTACTCGATGTACAGTGCGCAGACCGTCAAGATATTAGACAGGTTTACTTGCTCTGGGCCAGTATTGCGTTCGTTACGATACTTTGCATCGGAAATTGCTGCATATCTGCGTTGATGCATTGCGCGACGAGTGCGAAGATACTAACCGTTAAATACAAATAAAATTTTCGTTGTTAAATAAGCTAAAATTTTTTAGCTTAAGAAAATATTGAAAAAAAAAGAGTAAAAATCATCCCTTGATTTTACTATACTGTTTTTAAAATAAATTTAATTTAGTAGTTTTTTTATTGATTATCAGTTTCTAGTGTATATTAGCTTTAGTTACACAGTAGAAAAATATAAAATACTTCTAATTTACTTTAAAATGTGTAACACTGATAAGAAGTTCGTAGTACCTAATTCCGCCCGCATTGAAAATCAATAAA
This sequence comes from Eupelmus urozonus, assembly GCA_900480035.1. NCBI lineage: Eukaryota > Metazoa > Arthropoda > Insecta > Hymenoptera > Eupelmidae > Eupelmus > Eupelmus urozonus. Next base: position 5,976 of record UELX01002132.1, read on the forward strand.
TTACTTGTTCATATTATAAATTTATTCGTGACTCGGTGTTTTATAATGACATATTATACCATTCAGTAATATGAAAAAAATAAAATCTTTTTTTCAGAATTCGATTAAAAATAATTTTATAAATTATCTAAAAAAATTTTTTTTTTAAAGTAATTTGTTAAATTTTGAGATTAAAATTATATTATTATAATTGAAAAAAGATACAAATTAATATTTGTAATGGGGACGGCTCATTTAAAAGCTATTTTATTCTTAAGCTTTAAAATGCTTTTAAATTGATTTTTTTTTTTAATATATATGTAAAAAATTATTTTCAATTAGTTAATTCATAATTTTATTATAAAAATTCGTGAATACATAATGATACAATTGTATAGAAACATACACCCACATATGCGCATATATGTGGACATTAATATACGAATTCAATACCAAATGTAACAGATGACAATATGTATCCTGAAATCAAAATAAAAATCAGTTGCAGTACAGACGTATGGTTCATATCTTCCCATCTTTGGCTTTTAAATAAGTTATCTTCATTTTTTCGTTGACTATCTACTGAATTAATTATATTAGTAATTATTCCAGATTCATAGATTCGACGATAAGTTTTTTTAAATTCTTCAACATATGGAGAATATTTTTCAAAATAGTATCTGACTGCTACACAATAAAAAACCGGATTAGATATTTTTAATGAGTTTACTTGAGGAAATTTTATATTTTTGACAAAATTATAAACGTCTTCCGTGGTTATGCAAATTTTTTGATTATTTGCTGCTAGGTCTTCCAAGCAGTGCACAATGTCATCTACCATTTCAGTTTTATTTTTTATACTTAAAATGTATTGATCTTCTCGAGTAAATACGGTATCAAAATATGTTTTTAAAACGTACACTTTTAAACCAGATTCATCAATACTTTTGAAAGTATCGAAAGAAGCTTCCTGGATTATCAACGTTTTTAGAAAATTTGAATAGAAATTAGAAAAATAAAACTCTGATATAAGAATAATACAGATAAATAATATTCTCTCCGTTGCTTTTTTCGGATGATTTATCAATGGAATTCCAAAAAGTGTTTGATAAACATAAAATGATGTTAGTCTTTCTCGTTGGATTCTTAAAAGTTTTAATATTCCTAAAATTGCTGTGATAATTGATAATAAACACAAAAATGTAAAAGCACTTTTTAAAAAATCTAATACAGAAGTCGATTTATTATTTGGGACCACTGCTTTTAAGTTTTCACAGTCATCTCCTAAATCAAGCCCTATAACATTAGTATTGACAGTGGATAAATATCTTGGCATTGCTAAAAGATTAACTTCATTCGTATTTAATTTTTTCAATAACAGTTTTTGTCCTGTAAAATAAGTTTTGTTTATACCAACTTCAACAAATTTAATAGAAAAGTTCATACTTTCAAGAACAACAGATGTTTTCTGAAATTTTAAATTTCCAATGTTTAAAATTTTTCCATTTTGATTTCGTATAATCGGTGTAGTTATATCATTACTGATCACTGCTACCTTAATATCGTATCCATTACAGTCGCGTAATTTATTTGGGAATATATTTACATTCAAATCAAAAATCTCTTCAACGACTTTATCATAAAATGGATTGTAATATCTAAGAATACAATTGCTATCGTTCGATGCTAATATCGAAAAGTCCAACAATTGTCTAGACCAAGCATATTTAAATATAGAGTCAATTATTAGACTGGAAGAGTCGTGGTTCAAAATAACTAATAAGATTTTTGGTCTTATTTGATTTGGTCGAGAATGAGCAAAATGATCAATAACACGATACATCTTTTTTAATGAATTGATTTCATTGTCTAATGCACACATATATAAGTAGATCTTTGAATTAACGAGTAATAATGAACTTGAACTAATATTCGAAGAATCACTAATAACATTAATGTCTCTGATGATCAGTGGAATATGTCGGGATATTTCTTTAAGTATTATATCAGTTTTAGGTAAAAAAATAGTTTTTTTGTTATTTAGATAAATAATTAGATTATACGGGTTTATTACTTTCACTATATGATACTTAAAGTAATCAAAACAATTATTTTGTATCGGTAAAACTAAATTATTTTTACTATAAAATAAAATCACTATAAAATAAATAAACCGCATTTTTATAAATAATATTTGTAAATAATTGTATAGTTTTAAAAATTTCTTAGTTACTTAAATGGAAATATTTATTATATTCTAGCTAGAATTGACTAGACCATTTAACAATTAGCTAGAAACCCGCTAACCAGAACGAATGTTTTAAGCTCTAACAAGGTCAGAAAGTAAGCGTTCTATAACGTTAAAAATTGTATTATTGTTTATTCGCTTATTTTAATCAATAAATATTGACTGTCGGTTTATTCCTTTTTTGTGTAGTAATACGAACAACTGTAACATTGTCTTGCATAATAAAATTTTAAAACTTTTACCTTTGGATTTTTGTAGTTAGATTTCTTGATAGATCAAAATAATTGATGCAACATATATCTCACTAAAATATTCACTTACATAATGTTGTTAATGACATTGAAGTCAAAATACAAATATTTTGTATACTATATGTTTGAGATTTTTGGCTCAGAACGGGTGTCGGGGGGTTTTTTGTTTAGATATATTAGAATGAACTTCTTTTTAAATCTTCAGAAAAATTCTAAAAAAATTTGACAAACTGATAAATGTCTTTAAGTGATTCTGATGGTAGAGAATTTATCAGTCAGCTTTTTGATTGAATAAATTTTAATTAAAATTTATTAAAATTATTGAGTTTGTTAAATGCAAAATAGTATATAATAATAAATTGATTTATATGTATAAAAAAAGACGGCCATAGTTTTTTTTTAAATATTAAATACTATTGGGGGACTTCGTGATATAAAACAAACACAAAATATAGAGTAATTTGTAAAAAAGCGAAATTTATTTGACAATAAATACAACCGTACATTGATATTGAATGTAGACTTGCTAACGGAATCAAACTCATTAAATTACCATACTATCGTAAGTCTCTTATTTCTTTAAGTATTTATCCTAATCTTTTTACTAACTCTAAAGTCTATTTACAAATTTAAATTCGAATGAATTAGTTTTTTAATTTTTGCTAATCGACATGTTTTAATTTCAAGTTTTCTGTCTAACCGTTTCACTTAAACATAAAATGCTGAAAGTCAACAACTTGAGCAAAGGTCAATAGTATTTCATGATTATTTAAATTACATGAAAAATCAAACTTGAAAAATTTTACTTTGACATATATTTTTGATGTTATAAATGTAGCTGATACTTAAAATTATTTTATTCGGAACGTCTATGATCTAAAATGCGTGCTAGATATGTAAACATATAAAAATGCTATGATTATTTCAGCCTTTATATCTGTTTGGTGAAAACAATAAATGAGCATAAATAAACAAAATAAATTGACTAATTCATTCCATTTCTCTCATTGGAAAAAGCAATTCATTTTTGCCTGTACTCGATTATTTCCTTGCATTTCATTTATTTTTCTCAATGTTTACTGTGATAAACGATTGTAAAGTTCAAGTGTTAAAAAAAAAAATTCATAAAATTATTACGAAACTTGGTATTGATTCGCCAATACTGTAACAAAAATGTCGATCACAAGAACCTATAGACCACGAGAAAAACATTTTAAAACGCGTATCTTGTTCTTATATCTTCCAGCTTTTTAGACACTTCAGACGGCGTTCTCTCAAGATCTCCAGCAATACTCTTCTGTTTCGTCGGTTCGATACTGTTGAATTGCTCACAGAGATCACCGTCGATCACATTCTTTACAGGATAATAGTATGATCTGAAACTCAGATGATCTCTACCACACAGAGGTGGATGCTCGGCACGCATGTGCATCTCGAGATGTTGGAAAAAGTCGTGGTCCTCATGACTGGTAAATGGTACGAGAACCCCGACGGTGCCGCTTAATGTCGTATATACTAACGATTCGCTACCTCCGGGAATCAAAGTCGCTTTCTGCAAGGACATTACCGTCTCTCCAACATGGAAACAAGCGACTGTATCAGCTTTTTGTGATGCGCCGTTGAGTAGACCACGGTCCCAAAGAGCTTTATTACCTGTAGGGTCTTCGTCAACGTCGTCATTTATACCACTTGCCAAACGAATCTGAAATTTAAAAAAAAATTTTTATAAACTTTCATACTAATAATATAACAAGTATAAATAATTATTCAAACCAAGAAAAAGTTGTTTGCTCATTTACGACTTCAGAGAGTAATAATTACAAACTGAAGATGGGATAGAAAGAGCAACTTATTCTTCGCGTTTTTGCTACCTGTATGTCGATGTATGTACATACAGAGAACGAAACGCGATGTAAATTTAAAAACCTTATATTTTTTGTAATATTTAAAGGGATTGATATCTCATAAACCCATATTTTTATTATCTATTTCATCATTTTTAACCTCAATATTTTTATTTTTTTCAAGTATCAAAAACTTTTAATAGATTATTATAATACAGAATTATCTAAGGAAATTTTTAGTATAAAATTAGATTTTCGTAGTATTTATTTTAAACGATCAGAATATTTTCATATAGTTCACACTTAACTGTAGAATGGTATGCTTAAAATGAGATTATACACACTTATTAATTTCTTTACGCGTGTAAGTGAATAATTTTATTTTGAAAATAAAACCAATTTTAAAATAAAGAACAGAAAAATTAGTTCTTTTACAAATGATCAATGTTTAGTTAAATATTTTAACTAAAAAAGGAAACTTTTAAAATAAAAACAAATGTTCAAAAGAAATAATTTTCTTATAATCATCGTACTTTAACAAGAAAATTTCAACATTTTTTTATTTATATTCTATTTCAAAAGAAGAATTGCAGTTGAAAATAAAAGAAATTATATATTTAGTAACATTTTTTAAAAAATATAATTAAGAAAAATCGATAGAAAGTTACTACTCACCACGGCGATGTTTCCAAATTTGTCAGCCGCTGCCACGGTATCATAATCGAGAACGCACGTGGTGGTAATCCACCTTGGATGGGTGTCATCGGCGAAAACTATAAGCTGGTTTTCCTGCCTCTTGTATCTGACCGCATAAACCGATTCCTGAACGTCACTGACGTAAATACGTTGACCGATGGCGTTGATACAAACAACTGCGTTGGGTATATGTTTGTTCTCGCACTTGCGCAACAGCTTTTTCTTACCCATGTCGTACAGCCTAAGCATCTTGCCAACGCCAACGAGCACACGACCCTGGTATGCACATATCGATAGTGGGATCTCATCTAGAGTTGTGCGATGGACCAGTTCGATACTTGTGCAGTCAACATTTACTCTGTAAATAAAAGATTGCGTTTTTTTTAGTGATTTAATAGAGTAGACTTTATGGAAAGTAAAATTTTAGTATGAGGCTAAGTCAGCACTGCAGGGGTATCATCAGTAAGCAGTTGATGTGATATTGTCATCATTCAAGTTTTTATTTTTTAAATTTAAAGGTTTCTTACTTTTTGCAAATTTGAATCAGAAATTGTAGTTATATATTTTTTATTTAACTAAAAAAATATAGTTAAGTATATCTTACTTGTATGTGTATAAGAATCCACCATTGCTGATTCTTGGATTCAACTGATATTCTTTGGCAACACCAACAATAAGGAATTGTTGGTCACCTTGGTTTGAGAATTTCACTAGAGCCAAACTGAAAAATAAATTACATTTTTTTAAGTAACATAAATTGTTTAAAAAGCAATAAACAAGTAATTAAAGTAACTCCAGCATCATGTGGTTATAAGTCTGATGGGTCCCGCGGACATACAAAATTAATTACTTTTTTAACTAACAAATTTTTAGAAATGATCTTAATATTGAAGAAATGTAACAAGGTGATCCATAGATAGATACAGTTTATAACTTCAATTTCAAATTTTTATTATATTATATTTTTATTATTTTATCAATTTTATATTGTAATTACGTACAAAAAATCTAACTAAAACGCTGCAACCACCAAGAACTTTTTTCACAGGATTTATGAGATGTATTAAAATATAGATAAACATGCTATTTTCCTTACAAGAACCCATATATAGCAGATATCTGCGTATTTTTTATATCTTAGCTACATTAAAAAGATTTTTTTATTTTCAATGTCTGCAAAATTACGACTTCAGCAGGTATCAAAACATACTGAAGATGGGATTTATTAGCAAGTTTATATTCGCGTTTGTGCATCCAATAAGGAATTAACTTCACTTATTGTGAATAAAACGCGAGCAACACTTACAACAACTTTAATATTTTATTTATAATTTCCAAAATAACCAGCTTTTCTATTATTGAAACTAAAATAATTTTGAAAATGTTTGTCATTACATGGTAGTGAACTTACCATAACGCAGCTAGATTTTGTTCCAAACGGTGTACTTGGAAAGTCTGACCCGTTGTCGGAGCCATCACTCTGATCATTGACGCCCAGAGTCCAGGTCCAGCCCTTGGAGCTCCAAACACCTGCTCATTCGGCTCCTCAGAGAGAAACGCCTCAGCGAGTTCACGGGCCACAGCCGCTTCTTCGGCGCCCGCAGCTTCCTGCATCTCTTCAGCCATTTGTAGTCGCCGTTGCTGTTTCGTTTCCTCGGTGTACGCATTATGTTCAGTTTCAATAAGAATGATGTGCGCCGACTCATTGTGGATGACAAATTTACGGGGAGTGTATTCAAACGGAAAACTGACTTGATTGAATACTGCACCGAGTTTTTCCAGAGCCAAAATTCTCAGAGTATTTGTAGAGATGGCTACGATACCTTCGGGACATTGCTCCGAACTGAAGCCGGAAGCGAACTCGAGACTCTCGTATGATAGTGGTGTAAGATGAAAGCGGTTCTGATAGTAGTAGCTCAACCACGATCGACTACTCATAGCAAGCACGGCTTGATTACCCTGCATTCTGATACGGAAAAGCTTAACCGGTCTAGAACCGAGATATCGAGTTCGCGTGTCCGCTAGGTCGCCCGAGATTGGATCTAATACAGTTCTTAACAATACTCCATTTTGAAGACCTGTAATTAGACAGTAATCGACTTTTAAAATTGTAATTTGTTTAACTTTTAAAGTAAAATATTAGAATAATTAATAGAAAGTTTTGCCATCATTATCAATTGGGTTTTTAATCAATGAATATCAGTTGAAACACGGACATTGATAATATAATCATCTGGTAATTCAGCAATTGTAAAAATTTATTACGAGTACAAAGCGCACGTAAACGAAGTTAAATTTTTCTGTCTTGTTGAAATTATATAGTAATAGTTATTTTCGATACTTGAGAGAGAAAGTAATTTCAACCTCGTGTGACCTTTTCTCCCTCGCTCCGCTCAGGCGCAAAATTTACGCGACGTTAAAATCACTTTCTTGTAATTGTATCGAAAATAACTATTAAATTATAAGGAAGTTTGTAACAGTAGCATTAACTTACCTATATTAAGATGCAAAGTTGATTGTATCTGATTGCTGTCTTCTCCTGCATCGTTGTCTTTGATACCCATCTCAACGATGCAAAGACTTTCAGCTGCTGCTGGTAAAGCTTGCATACTCCTCGGTGCCAAACAATCCTGGGGGTCAAGCGAGATGATACGCACAGTATTATCTTGCAGACCAACTGCAAGAAACCATGAACGCTGCTCGCCTGCTGCGACATTACCCAGAGCCATGCACATCACCTCTGAAGGCATTTTCTTACGTTCCGTGTACTCGTTCAATTGACCCGTCTGTAAAAAAGGAAATTATTTATTTAGTAATGTAGAAATTCACTTTAAAAAAGAAAATAAATTTAATATATATTTAATGTCTGCTCCATAACGACTTCAACAGGCAATAATGACAAGTTAAAGATGGGATAAGTTGCAAATTTTTATACGCGACTTTTACATCTTCGAGTATAGTTGACAACTCGCAGCGAACAAGGCGCGATTAACGGTAAACATATCCATTTTTATTCGTAAAATAAACAAATCTGAACTTACAGGGTCCATTTCAAAGTACACAAGTTCACCACCCGTCAGAGCAATAACAACTTGTCGTTGATTAACGGCACATTTTATGATTGTCTTCTTTCCAGGTGCTTTCCATTCGTTAACACGTTTGTCTGCTCGAATATGACGGATTCCATCAGGATAAACCTAGAAATTACAATAAAACAAAAAATTGAGACAAATTTTTTTAACTATACATAATATGTTTCATTTTTATTTTTCATTAAATTTGTTTGAGCTAGAATACCAGGAGTACTTTTAAAATAAACTAAGTTCACCAACGATGCGAAAGCTCAATTTAATCTTGCACTATTTTGCGACCGATACGTGGGGAATATCCAGGTGTCGGAGATACCGCAGTGCTTTCATCATTAAGACTTAAAAATCGAAATTATCATCAATTATCATAACATAGTCTTTAAATTTTACTCCAACGTTACTCATTCTAAATATCTGTATAACTTTCTAAAGAGCAAATGACTTCTATAAATCTTTCAGTTTTAATTTTTTTTTTCAACCTTAGTAAATGGCCTAAATTAATCTAAATTCAGTAATAGTTTCTGAATTTGTTCTGTTTTTAATAATAATGTATTCAAATTATTAAAACTAAAAAGGTGATGTTATAAATATGATATATTAAGAATTGCAGACTTAATAGGATTTCGCTATAGAAAAAAAAACAGCAAATCATATAATTTTTAAAGTAATATTTCAAAAGTTTATTTACCTGCACCAGTGCGTCATCTCCCAATGCTGAACAGCTAAGGGTAGGTGTGGTACCCAGGAATCCGGAATCTGTGACTTCCTCGACGGTTTCACCGATACTAAGTACCAGTGTAGCATTCACGAAGGACACTATGATGTAAGCATCGTATTCCTCTGTAATCAAAAATCAAAACAACTGTCTGGTTCAGTCACATTCAAAAATCATGAAAGGCGAAACTCGACAAAACTTCAAATGTTCTATTTTTTATTTTTTAGTGTATCTGCTATAGCCATACGTCTCTTGTTTAAGATGATTTTAAAATAAGAGGAATTGATTATTAGTCAGTTTTTTTTAGAGAAGTAATTAATAGTTATTAAACAAATTAACAAATTATTCCGCTGAATTTTAATTTTGTTACTATTAACAAATTCAAAAATATCTAAATAAAATGTAAAAAAGAAATTAGTTTATTTAGGTCTATTAGCTTTTATAAATTGGGTTAATCTAGTTTTCTTGTAGATTATATGTAAATAAAAGTATATTAATATCTTCTTTGAAAAATAATAGTTTTAGCGATCTTTGAACTTCAAAATATATTTTAATAACTAGAGAATTCGGCACAATCAGCTAGATAATAAAAAAAGGAATAAACGTTGATCGTGTTGTCCACTGGATAGTTGTTTCTGACAAACGCGCAGCTTCCCTTACCTTTCGCACTCAACAGCCAGGTATCGAACGACCGATCATCCATTGCCGAAAGCCTGAAAGGAGAGAACTGGTGTCTGATAAGAGTGTATCAAACCACCAGGCTGGAATTATCTTTGCTTTGCGAATCGCGCGTTTCTTTTTGACCGTCTTTGCGGCTTTCGAGTTCCGAGCAGAAAAAATTAAGTAGTACAATTAAAAAAGTGTGAAAACTAAATTGTCAATTATCGGTTTGTTGATAATTTTTTCTACTAGGTTTGTGTTCGATGCATGCTTAATAAAACGTTTAAATTAAAATCACTGAATAAATTACAAGAATTCTTAGAAATTTTTTTACAATTATTACTTTATAATAATCTACTAATAAAATGTTATCGTTGCTGTGTATTCAAAACGTTCAAGTTAAAACTATAAATAACGATACCTTTTATTTTTTTTAAATATAAAATGATATAACGGAAGAAATGATTCGAGTCATGGTACTTTAAGAGCCTTTGCATTTTATCAAAAAATCAAATCGAAAACTCAACTACTAAAATTAAAGCACGAAAAATTCATGTTGAAAACTAACCATCAATACGCCTCTTGACAGTCCAGACGGCATTGGGGTTACCGGGCAACTCGCTCACGGCCATCTCAGAGACCTCAAGACCATGACGAAGTACCCGCAGTGTCGAGCGTGGCCCCCGACCACACGCTATGTATAGCTGAGGCGTATCTTCATTAGCCAAATCGGCAACCTAAAATACATGAAATACAATTTATTATTAAATTTGTTTTAATTAAACTTTGAATGTTTGTTGTCAAAATTATATTTTGTTAATAACTTGTCATTCTTTGATTCACTTCGACTTGCAATAACAAGTCAAAGGCGACAAAGGATATTTACTCTTGCACTCATCACAGAGAAAAAACTTGGTTTGCTAAAAGCAGCATTTTTTCCCTACTTGTGAGTGCTACTTTTTTTTTATTAGTGAATGATTTTACCTGACACGCCATGATTGGTGAAAGACTGTCCATTTCATCAACAAGGACTAAATTTCTTAAAGGTCTGGGTGCAAAGAAGAAAGTATCGCCTTCTTCCAGAGGCATTGCAGAGCTGAATTCTGGCTCATCGTCATCATCACCTAAGTGAGCAATTTGGTAGAGATAGCTGTAAAAATATTTTTATTTTAGAAATAACATTGATAATTACACAAAAATTTTAATTTTTTTGAAACGTTAAAAAATATTAAAAACAAATAGTCACAACTTACTGATTTCCAAATTCTGAGGCAACAAACAGAAAACCAGTTTTTAGCACACACATGCTAGTAGCTACTGGCACAGTATCAAAGTACTTAAGCTTAATTTCTGTAACAACGTCCTCATCAGTCTCAAGAGTGATTTTGAAAATATCGCCTTGTTCTGTTTGAGCCAAAAAGAAAAACATGCTCTTGGTCTTGTGGGTAGCTGAGCAGACAAAAATCATGCCACGCTCAGGATCATCAAGATCATTCCTGCGCCTAGGAATAGGACAACGAATATCTGGTTGATCACCTAAGTTTTTATAGGTAAGGTAATTCTCTGAGCAAATTAGTACACCGCTTGGCCCGTCATTGCCACCTGGTACAGAAACCAGGAAGTTAGCGTGCTATAAATAAAAAATTTCTCATTAATTAAAATTTTTTCTTTAAATGCTAGTGTCAACATTTTTTTACTTAAAAATCGACTTACTTCTTCCAAAGGTTCACTGTACTTGCGTACAACATGATTAAGACCAAGATCTAATTCATAAAAGGTCAAGGTCTGTTGTGTCTTTATTGCAGCTTCTCCAGTTGGATCAGCATCAGCCTCTTCATAGTCGATTTCCAAGCATGCAAACATAGGATTTTCGAAACCTACATCCACGCCTACCATGTGATAAACAAGAGTGTTGCTCTTGTGTGCTTCCAACGGGGAAGAAATGGTGAGACGAGCTTCAGGATCTCTGTTGAGAATGTAGACTAGCTTTTGTTTTTCAATTGCCCCTGGAAAACAAAAATTAAAATTTTACTTAAATAATTAGTGTAATGCTTTTTTATAAATTAATCTAAATTGATATTGTTATTTTATTTCATCATTATCAGGTTTTTTAATCAATGTTTTCAGGTGAAACACGGACTGATACTATAATCACATGACTAATTTAAGAATAAAAATATAATTTTTAAATGAAGCATAATTTTGTTTTCTTACCAATCATGACAGCACGACCCTTGGGATCAATGGCCAAATACTGTCCTGGGACAATTCTCCTGCAACCACTTTTGCCAAATGTCTCCTGGTGAACTTTCTCAAAGACATTCTTAGCTGGTATGTACTCCAGGATGACAATTCGACCAGAGTCTGAACCAACCACTATGTAATCTTTGGTACCACCAGTTAACCTGAAGGCCATAAGAGACCTTACAATGCCAAAGACCTCAACTGTTAGCAGCGTGTGGACTTTTCCAGTATTGGGATCAGGCCTAAGGAGCTCCAAAGATTTGCCCCTAGAGACCAAGATCTCCTGCATCTTTGTACCAGAAAAGTTTCCATGGACGGCATGGGTAATACCCGTCGCACGCTGCAGAGTTAAATTGTACAGATACATTTTGACTATGAGATCTTAAAAAAGTTTCCGACTTCTATCAATCCAGACTTATCACTGGATGGGTGGAATGTTTTGTTACACTGAAAAAATTAAAAAATATATAAATAGGTTGAAATTTTAAAATATTTGTACTAAAATAGAGTTTAGATTCGCCTTAACATTTAAAGTGTATAGAAAAAGTTCATTAGCTAAAATAACGCTTACGTAATAAATTACAATTGCAATCATTTAACAAAATTTTATAAATATAATGTAAAACAACCGACTTTGAAATCCATTTCATCAGTTAGAAATAAGTATCCGCGTGTCGTACTCAATAAAAAATATATCGAACATTCTAGATTTAAACACGCCATTGTTTCAATAACGTTTAAATCAATCAATAAACGGGTAATCCGGCAATAAAACTACATTTACATTTCCGTAACTTACACCTAAACCCTAAAGAACCAAAACTTACACGCCACGTCTGCAGCACAACTCCAAATTGAACAAAAAACAAAAAATAAAAAAACCAACAAAATTAAATCGAATTTCAGCACAATCATACAAGCAATCGAGTCGTTAGACGATAGACCAAGCCAAGCGGCCACAGCCTCGCCGCAAACCCAAGCACCCGCGCCTCAACTCCAAAAACTCGCAAAGTACATCCGCAAAGAAAAAACTACATTTTCCATGAATTAATAATATTAAAGCTAATTATGATTTACCGTATTTCAAGTCGGCATCGTCGATTGCTGCGGCGATGCTCGCGGATTGTCGTCGCCATTCACCAAGCTCCGCTTATGGCGGCGGACCGAGAGAGAAAAAATGGTGGTGCGGTGCCGGCCGCTAGCTGGCCGGGAGGAGGAGCCAAAGTGAGTGTTGGCGTGGACAGGAAAACGGAAGTCGCGCCGGCGCGCTAGTTGTGTGAATTATGAAAGTTTATCAAGCGGAGAGGGCGCGAGGGTATGTAGGTAGTGATTAGCGGTTGGTATGATAGGTTGCGTATGGTAAGTACTATGTAATATTGTGTTATGATATCGAAGAGCACAGTGAATTTAATATTGGTATTTCGTTATATTTGATTGGGTTTAGAAAATGTGTTAGTTTCTTTTTCAAATAAATACTAGATAGTTTTGTATAAGTTCAAACAAATTCGAAGATTGTAGTAATAATCATAAGGCATTGAAATTATACATAAGAAAATCTGTTTTTCGTAATTTCGAAAAAAACGGATTTGTATTGGAACGTAAAATCAAGATCGGAGAAAAAGAGTTAAATATCGGTAAAAACAAATAATTGAAATTGTATTTACTTAGAATAGAGTGGATTTATGAAAAAAACAGTTAAATCTCAAAATTTGTTGCTAATTCTATTAGGAATGTCATAAGAAGGGTTCTCAAACCTACAAGAAGGGATGTAAACTACTAGATTTTGAAAAAGGTGGACTTCAGGAGTTTATCAAGAAGCCTCAGGATTTAAAACCGCAAGTACTTTATTTATGTGAGTATAATATTGTATGTACGAAGTATTTTATATTATATTAAATAATAAAATTTAATTTATTTAAAGGAAAAATAAAGTAATACAGTAGGAGTATTAGAGTAATATTGTAGAGATATTCTCTGAGAAGAATAATATTTCCGAATGAATTCCGAGAAATTCTAACAACTTGATACACTAAAAATTTTTAAAAATAACGGCACTACTATATTATTTTAGTTCCAATTTTTCATATATTCAAATGTTTCCAGCTACTCCAGAATTTTCCGCGATACACAACCGCTCCACCAACAATCAACCCATATTATCATACCAAACCCCTCCCATACTCCAAAAGCATCCCCTTAAAAAAAATCCATAAATCCTAAAACTGAAAAATACAAAAATCTTTACAGCACAACATCAAAGCAGCAGCGGAGAGGATCGCTCGTATACACGCATAGACTTCTATAAGCGTCGTTATCGGAACCGGGGAGTTCAACGGAGATAACGACCCACGCGCACCACGACGACTCTACTCTCCCGTCGTGTCTCTTCCTTCCTCCCGCAAGCGCGCCAAGAGCGCCGGCATGAGATTGCCTTTGCCAAGCGGCTTTCCTTCTCTCTGGGGCTGAGAGAGAGCTGAATCCTTGCCGTGTGTCGCCGCCGCTGCACTTTTCCGAGCACGACTGACTTTTTTCAACTGCGGAGCATGTTAGGCGTGAGTAATTTTAATTTTTCTTTTTTTTTTTCTAGTTTTGGTAGGTTTGTTGTTGGAGTTTGTGAATTTTTTTTATTAATCAATCTAATTCTTTGCGAATGAATTGGTTAATCAATCTAATACTTTGTGAATCAATTGGATTGATCTTCATAAATTAAATGACATAATATAAAATAAGGGTAAAATAATTTATCTACGAATAGTAAAACATAATTTCTCTATAATTAATGTAAGTAAGTCAAAGAGTCGTGAATGAATGTAAGCGAGTAGGAGAAAAAACTGAGATATGGAAATGTGACAAAATCATGAGGTTCTCTCAGCGTCACGCGGCTATTTCATTCATGATAAATTTATCAGGAATTTCAGGAAAACAGTTAGATACGCGTTCAAAGTACACGCACCACAGCTTTTCCATAACATCTTTTTATCTCATACAGTTGTTCATTCAGTAAATTGTGGACTCTCGACTTTTTTTGCAATCCAATTTCTGTGCAGATCTATTTCATAAAAATCGTAGAATAAAAAATAATTTTTAAAAAACAATACGATCTTATTCGCCACATTAAAATTTAGAAATAATAAGATTAAAGTTATTAAGTTGATGTTTATGTATTTATATGAACAAAAAAAAATATGATTTAACTTTCTGCTTTGAATAAATTCATTTTTTCATTTACTGATTGCGCTTACAGAACTTGATAAATTGCACTATTGTTAAGAAACGCAAAAAGAACACGTACAAAGAGAAAAGCATAGAGAAAAATAAAGAATAACAAAGAGCAATGAGGGCTTTAAAACGGTCTTATACAAGTGTGCCGCACGTGTGTTGACGGTCGGTGATTCGGGGCAACCCCTTTTATACCGGGTGTCTCCGAAAATTTTTCTCGCGGCTTCACGAGTCTTTTTATAGTAGCTTTTATAGCACCGAATGGACATGCGATTAATTTAAAATCTTGTTCTTTTGATATTTTTTTCTTAAATTATTCAATACAATAATTGATTTGACGAATTATTTCGAATCAGATAAATAATGATTTCAGTATTATATTAAATAAAGATTTTTTCTATCCAACAAATTATGCAGCTTTAGAAAAGAAAAAGTATTATTAAATATTATTCAGACTTTAAAGATAATTAAACTCTTTTATTAAAATAAAATATGGGACAGATGAAAGTACAGCGCTTCTGTCTGAGAGGATAAAACTGATCTTGCTGGTGAATAAGTGCCGCGTCTTAAAAATACTGATGGCCCGCACTCTTTACTTATATGAAAGCACCATGATTATGCAATTGATTGAGAGCAAGTTTTATTTATCGCACGCTTCGCCTCATTAAATTGAGAAAACAAACTTACGAAGATCGCGATGTTCGAAGCACACATATGAAATTAATGTTCTACTTTTATCATAGTCCACAATTAAATCAGAAAGAAAAGTTTATTATGTTGGTTTTTATTACAGTCAACATCAATAAATCTGATTAAAGTTATTGTTTAATAAAACGGTTTATAGAGCAATGGATTTAAAATTTTATTCTTTAATATTTAAATATTTATACATTATTTAATTACAGCCGCTTTCATTTTTTAAAATGTAGCCTTATTCCATTTCAAAACTAATATGCAGATACTTTTTATGCGGTGATTGCTCAAAATTATAATATTTCAGACAATCCTGTCAATTATTTAACTGATTTTTATATTTGAAGAACAGCATTAGAATAGACCCTGTCACGTGTCCTTACTTATTAAAAGAAGCATTTATTAGTAAGAATGTTACTTAACTTTTTAGGAATTGCTACAGCCTAAGGAAATGGAATTTTATTTTAGATTACAATTCTTAACTAAAAATAACATTGAAGTACTCATTTTGTATCCTATAATTATTTGAACCGAAATGCCTTAGATTTTCGGTAGTCTCAACATTAAATTAATGTATCACAATAAAGGTATAGTTCTACGCATAATATATTACATATTACTAAATCTCTTTATCTTTCTTCATTTAAAACTAAAGACCTATAACCGTCACAAAAGTAGTTATCCAGAAAATCTGAAAAACTACCCGATTCTTTAATACAGCTTTAACGATGTCGGATTCCGAATCTCTATAGGTAGACCCAACTCCTTCGCCTCCTTACTTCTCATAAAGTCTTCATATGAACAGCAGTAGGTGTATCCCTCAAAAGTCTGCTTAAATTGTCCAAATCTCTGCTTGCACTCTTCGTATTCTTTGCAAATCTTATACCTGCCGATTTCCTTCTCTTCAACGTACGGATTGTTGATCGTCAAAAAAACCAGCGCCTCGTTCTTCTTCCGATTATGAACAAGCTTGAAAAGCAACTCGGGTACGGGTACCAGCATCCTCGAACTGTTCTTCTTGTCACGCGCCAGATAGATAGACTTGTTGGAAAGCTTGAGGACGCCAATACCTCCGGTCCAGACGTCGAGATCCGTTGACGTGGTCATGGCCACTCGACGCACTGTTGATTCGACGCTCTTCCAATTGCCATTGTTGATGCTCTGCCACATGGGCAGGACGTTCAGATAGAAGTAAGTGCTGTATTGTTCGGCTAGGTAGAATTGGTCAGCCCGGGCTACCAGGTGGCCCTTCACGAGATAGTTGCGCTTTGACCCTGGAAAAGTTATGGTTAATTAAGTAATAGGTCATAATATGGTTAATTAAATTACTTTTAGTTTACTGTAATAGATTATTAAAGATGACCGACACTGTAATTATCAACAATGATCAGAAAGAATGTTAGTGTATTCTACATAAGTTGAGAAGTCGCTAAGATAACTTTTCAAAAGAGCTCATACAGGCATGGAATGATTATAATTAAAATCTCTAAAAGCTGAAGCTAACAATCTCTAAAGCTAAAAAGCTCAGCTAAAAATGCCTTCAGAACTCACCTTTCTGCGGAAGGTATCGCTCGACCGTCTCTCCATCGCCATTAAATATCTCACCAAAAGTCTGCAGCTGATACGACTTGGGATAAACCCTAGTGATCAGCACATCCTCAAAATACGAGCCTTTGCTAAAAGCCGGCGCGCGGAACTCGCCGTTTCTGCTGCCACCAATCACTCCAGAGATCGTCGAGTGCGCCCATTTTGTGGTTGCCGGATCCTTTGCATAGCACAAATCGATGGTCTGTCTGAAGGTGTGATCCTTCACTTTGTACCCGATGTCAACGACGACACCATCTTTGCATCTCCTGGAGCTGTTCTCCCTGGTCTCGGGGTTCGGGTTCTTGGAGCAGGTGAGCTGGCTGAAGGAGTACTCAACTCGGTGATCGGATGGGTTGGCGAAGGTCTGACCAGCGACACATTTGGATAGCTCGCTGGCGGATTTGGTGCTGATATTACGACGACTCAACTCACCGCCAGGACAGAACAGTAACTGTTCCTGACCGTTGTTGAAGGAGAGGTGACTGGGCGAGTTCTTGTCTGGGTAGAGAATGTCCAGACTGTGTTTGTCAAGGATGAGAGGCGAGGACAGGTTGAAGTCCTTGTTGACATCTAGCGTACATTTTGTAGCTGCCAAGCAAAGATGTATTTCTTAGTGTTTTTCTATTATTCTTTTGTGATTGATAAATTGATGATAATTAAAAACGAATTAGCACGAACATCATAAAATAACATTTGAATTATGTTTGTATTTACTTACTTTTAAATTTGATGATTATCAGTTTGTTTGATTATCGTTATTAATAATGAAAATACGATAAATCAAAGAATTTCAGAGTCACGAGGAAACAACGTTTAATGGAAAAGTTTAGATTTTATCGAAAATCTCCTCGATTGCTTTGAATTTAATTCATAATATTAGAATAAATTTTTATCGATTTATTTTAACAATAAAAATTAGAAAAGAATTTAATTAATTAAATGTTTTTAGAAGATTTTAAAATCTTTAAGATGTAAAACAAAAAATAAGTTATCAATATTCATATTTTCATAAATTTTATTACAGCTTCTAAAAAATCGATCAGAACCGACGCACTACCTCAGAATACAAAAATAAACGCAAATAAAAGAAGTAAACCCAAATACCATCTTCAAAACTTTTCTCAAAACTCACCTGCCAAAGTCGTACAAATCTGACAGATCGCAACGAAGCAAGCAATAATCTTGACAGCAGATGCAGCCATCTTGAACAGCTGTACAACAATGAGCCGCGTATGCGTAATGACGCGTCCGCAGCGAGCTTAGATAGTTTTACGCGTCTTAATGAACGCGCTAATAGCACAGCGGAGCTCGTCCGAGTGCGCAAGAGCCCAAGGAGGCCAGAGTTCAGAGGCGATAACGCGCCGCATTGCTCACGCCCGTCACGTTCGCGGATTATCCGCTTCTTGGGCTGCTATACGCTTTACCTTTTAAATTAACTGTGGCGAATATTCTGTGTGAAAAAGTCTGAGTTTTTACTTGCAACTTGGCGTCTGAGCTGGATTTTTACGGAATTTTTTAAACCGTGACTTGGTTTATTTTGGCGCTTTTATAGTCGGCTTGATTCTTGTTTGGATATGAACTTTGTGTGCGACTTTAACTTCCGTGAGCAGTTTACGGATGCTATCTGAAGAAAGGTTTCGAGTGCACTGGCCGGTCGTCTCTGTACTTTCCCGCAGGGTTACGGAGGTATTACGGGTGTCTTGAAGAGGCTCAGTATAAATATATTAGTCTCGGCTCGTAAAACGATGGACCGGTTTACCACTTTGAGTGTTCACAAAATTTTGATAATAAAGTTGGAGTTCTATTACTGTGGTTATGAATGTTTGGCTCTTATGTCTGGTTGAACGAAAAATTGGTAATATTTTCGTCTAACAATAATGTGGGACTTCTACTTTATTAGGTATATATTTACAGCGTACATTTATCATTAAAAGTACAATATATAAAAAATGTTTTATTGAAATTCAAATTCATAACAAATAAATCAGCTCCTACAGTATTGTCTTAACAAGATAATTTTTTATTTTCTTAACCTGTCACAGCACAGATTTATAGGTCTAAAAAGTACAATAAATCTAAACATAAAATCGCAGTATTTTTTAAAACTCAATATTTTGTAACATTAATTAAGTTATTTAATTTAGAGAGTTTAAAAACAAGCTTAAAGCAGTATCGTAAGCATCACATCCACTTTAGTCGTACATTATTTTTAAATAACTCCTTCACAACCAAAACAACAATCAGACAATCGGCACAACATCCTGCCGCACGGACATCGGCAGACCCAGATTCTGTACAGCAATGTTCGCCATGAAGTCCTGCAGCCTACAGCAGTATATGAAACCATGCTTCGTATCACTGAATTTCGGCATCAACTGCCTACACACTGTATATTCTTGGCAGAGCATGTAATTGACGAGCTCGTGTTGCTGCACGTACGGATTGTTCACAGCTATGAAAACAATACCCTGATTAAACTTCTCGCTGACGACCAGCTTGAACAAAACCTTCGGCGCTGGTACCATCCGGTTCGTATTGTCCTTACGCCGGGCTATGTAGATGTCGCGATTTTCCAGCTGGAGCACGCCGATTCCGCCGACGACCACATGCAGATCGCCCTTCGTTGCAGCCAGATTGCGCACCTGATCCTCCATATCCTTCCAATTGCCACGATTTATGCTCAGCCACATTGGAAGGACGTTGCCGTAGAACATAGTCGTGTACTGCTCGGCCGCGTAGAGCATGTCAGCGCGGGCGATCAGGTGGCCCTTGTCGAAGCTGTTCATGTCCTTCAGTTCCATGCCATCAGGCAAGTCTCTAGAATCTGCATAGATAGAATTTCGAATAATTGTGAATGATTTTATAGATGAGAAAATTCTTGAAAATATAGATTGATATAGTGAAGACAACGTACCTTGAATATATCTCTGCACATACGTCTTGAGCTGAGCTTGTTTGGTCTCGAAATCCTTGCGCTCGGCCTGGGTCATGCCATCCGGGTATCTCAGGTCGTCGCTCGGAGGGGTCTTGAATACCACATCGCGGAAAATACTCATGAAGGTCTTTACCTGCTCGCAGCCCTCATAGTAACTGGCGATAGATATATCTTTGAAGAGCACATCTTTGCTGAAGCTACCCGCCTTGCCGTTGGTTTGCCTGCCGGCGACCCCACCTCTGATGATAGCCGCAGACCATGTTGTCGTTCCAATGCTATCGACGTAGCAGATGCTGATGGTACCCTTGATTATGTGGAGAAAAAAATTGTATTACGTTTATTTGAAGAAATTAATATTGAAAGGTGTAAAAATTAATTTTTACAGTTTTGTAATGGGAGTTTTGAATTTACCGATATAAATTAACTCATTCGTAAAAAAGGAATGAAGTTTATTTTTTATAAACCAGGAATTTAATTTATTCTCCTTTATCTCTTTAATTGTTTGATTGGACAATCGGCAGTAACAACGTCAATAAAAAAATCAATTAATCGCTCAAAAAATTACACGATTGCATTCCAACCTTCTTCATATGCTGATCTAGCGCGAATCCAAGCATGACGATCTCGCCGCGAGGACAGGGTCTTCCGGTAAACCACACGGTAGTGTCAGGTGGACGCGCGCAGCTAAGCTGATTAAGTTCAAGATGCTGGTGCTGGCCGTCCTCGAGCTCGAAGATTTGGTCATTGATGCAGCGCACTACGGGTGGTAGGAAGAACATCGGACTGGGCCTCTTCGGTAGGATTGTGGTTCCCAGCATAATCTACAATTATAAACGTAGAGTTTGACAAAAATGCACAATTTTAACCCTTAAAAAAGTCGTTAAGCTTAAAATAATAGTTGAATAAAAGATTTAATCAATAACGTACTTATTGTTTTCATAAAATTTAAAAGTTGGGTAAAATTAAATTTTTTTTTTTAAAAATAAGCTTGAACAAAATTTCTAAGGAAAACGCTGAAAAGATTTGTTAATTAAAACTTATAAAATTATAGATGGAGTTTCTCCTAAAAATAAAGAGTTAATTTTGCTTCAGTATGAATAAGCTAAATCACGGCCTAACGAAATGTTTCTATTTCAGAAAGTGAAAACTCTTTAATAAGAGTTTAACTTATTCAAAAAGGATTTTTCTTGATTTTTTATGAGTTTTTCCTTATTTAAACTAAAGTTATTTTAACTCATTTAAACTAATCGTTTTAAATAACATTTTTTTCAGTGAGGCTTTTAGATAATGTGAACAAAAGTTCAAAACTAAGTGCAAAATAAGTTTTATTTGTTTGAATTATTGTGTGATTGAGTAGAGAAATATGCCTAACGCATCTACATTTTGATATTTTCTTACTTTTAAATTTACTCACAGTATAGGTATCTATGCATACATGAATTTGATGTGTAAAAATGATTAATTGATGAACGAAAGTAATTTTTGAATATTTGCTGTCTGTAGCAAATTTACTGATGAGTATTTTAATGTTTATAAAGATTTTTAAACTTTGAAAAATACAATACAGCCAATTAAAAGTGGAATCCAACCAAAAGTTAATTTTACTCGATTCATAATCACTCAGCTAAGCTAATTCAAATTACCGGATTTTCCTGCCATTGTAGATTATTTTTCGTTCCCTTGAAACTACCTGGGCAGTAAATCAGTCTATCTTGGAACCAGGGTAGTACCAGCTGTGAAGGATTATTTGACAAGGGGTACAGCGTGTTTAACTGGTTGTCGATCAAGACCGGCGAGTTGGCATGGAAGCTTGTCTTCATTGACAATTTGCATTGTACCTGGGACCCTGAAAACGTATATGCACTAATTAAGATAGTATTAAATTGTTGCGACTATAGCGCTAGACCTGCCCGGAATTATATAAGGAATACCAATCAATCGCGCTAAACATCATTGTGGTAGCTGATTGTGAGTGTATTTGACGATAATGTACAGAAGCCGACTTGAATGATGGACTTCCCGTTTTGTGTATTTTTATCGATTCAAAATTGATAATTATAATGTAGTTTCATGCAAATATTCGAGTATTGTCTCGTAGATGATTTTTGTCCTTAAACTTGCTGTTTAGTTACTATAAAGTACGTTATAATACGTTACAAAATTCCCATTTTATATAATTTATTTAGAACTCCCGAGTAAAATATAATTTATTTAAAATCTATAAAATACGAAATTTACCAACTTGATATTACATCAAGACATTACAGTTTTATGAAAATTTAGTGTGGAGATCATAAGAATTATTAATCTTAGCTGAGAACGTCGATATATAAATAAACATATTGATTTATAGAAGGTGTCAATATCCTAATTGATAAAAATTTAAGTTAAATTCTTTAACTTATAATTCTCTTTTTAATCTTATTGATATGTATCAAAAAATTGTTGTTATACTGATGTTGAATCTCGTAAATAATTTAACTAGTGCATATATAATCATATAATAAAATATAATTATTATACTTACTTACTGTTGGCGTGTAATATTGAACAAATAGTAGTGGCAAAATGATAAATCTGATCGAACTTGACAAATGCATGTTGAAGATAGTCATTGCAATTGATCTAATGTAATGATGCATTCGATTTATATATCAGCTGCGAAGAATGTTTAGAAAACTAAAGATCCACTGACTGATTAAAGAAATAAAACGGTGTACTTATTTTTAACAAAACTCTAACGGAAATACCAAGATACGTAATAGCAAACTTTCTTCTTTTTCCTGGTTGCAAATTATTTTTAGGTAACATACAATAATTAATATTAATATATAAGTTTATTTTCGAAATTATTATATCTTATAATTCATAATAATACAAATATATTTAGCATAATAATATAAACATATTTATAATAATATAAAAATATTATTATGAATTAAATAATTGCTATACGAAAAAACGAAATCCTAATCAATATCGGGCTGTTGATATTTTAACATATAAAAAAAGATAAGTTGATATAAATATCAATAAAAATTACTATAATTGTAATTAATTATTTTTTTAAATACTTGCAGATAGTGAAATTTGTTTTGTTACATAACATGTTTAGTATATTTCAAAATGTTTTAGACAATAAAAAGTTAAAAACTAGTATATGTTTTTTAATTGTGGAAAGTTCAATAAAATGATTTTTATTGTAGGTTTTGCTTTCTCACGATGATTTCCTATATATGGATTTTCTGTGTACAGTTTATAAAACATAATTTACTAAAAAATTTGTCCGTGAAAGAAACGTTATCACAAATAAAAGAATCAACAGCTAAAATATAAATTATCTGATAGAGAATCGTACATGCTGAGTCTCTAAACTGTTAATTAAGTAGACTTGATCAAATTAGACACTGAACTTCAATTGATGACGTATTTCGTTTTAAACGATGTAAATCAACTAAATATGTCTCTATATATAATGTATATATGACTCTCTAGTCAAATTTTACGTTAAGGAACTATCACTCGAGTAAAAATTATAATTTGATTATACATACAGATTAATAATTATTTTAAACTTCATTATTTCTCAAAATCACAATTCAATTACTAAACTTAGCTACTGAAATCACCCATCTTTCAGTTCCGCATTTCAATCCATATTTTACCCTTTATCTTACCCTTCCATTAAAAACTATAACCACCGACATTATAATTTTACAAAAACAACGCCAGATCAAATTCTAAGAAAGCACTCCGAAAGCAAGTATACAATAAATGCGCGTATAGATTCAGAAACAGGATTTTATCTCTGCAGCCCTGGAAGATGCGACATATCGAGCAATGCCGCGGGGAAGTACCGCAGCCTCTTCTCGGAAAATCGCGTCCTTTTTAGGGCAGCGCCGCGCTGCGACTGCGGTGATCGCAATTTAACGACTCGAGATTATATATATATACGCACATATACTTCAGAACTGAGAATCCGCAGCAGTGTGAGCTATTGTATATAGTTTGCTTTCTTTTCGGTGGATGCGGCTTCGCTTATATAAGAGCTGATGAATTTACTGCCGTCGTCATGTAAACTGTACTTTTTTGGAAACGTCTAAGATGCCATATAAAAATAAAAATTTGCGAAAAGCAAATAAAATTTTTGCATTAGCAATCTCGCAATGATAAAACCTTTTATGGAAAGGAACTACCCGGCAAACTTAAAATCGTAATCACGCCAAAAAAGTACGTTTTAAAGAGAAACCTCCTCGAGTTATGCGGTCATACACCGCGATAATCGGCACGTCAGAGAGCAGCATCAGGCGGAGTCTGCATACACAAGCTGAAAATGCAGCTGCAGTCCCGCAAAGCTGTTTTTAAAGGTACAGAGCGTCGAGCACGCGGATAAGAGTTTCGCCTGCTTGACGAAGACTGCCTTCCACTTGCGCACCTCCCTACACTTCATCTCTCTTTTTAATTTCATTCTTTCTCTTCCATACTTATACCCAATCATCTTTCTGCTCTTCCTCCTCTCTCCTCATTCGCTTTCTTTCTTCCGCGTATAATTTCGCATAAAACTCGCGTATCTCTCTCTTTCTCTCCGTCATTTCTCTCGGCGTCTCTTGCCCGGCTGAGTACGAAGCATATACACGCCCGAACGAGCACATGTGAATCGACGGGAGTGTATATCTGCAGAGCGCCCGCAGACAGAAATAGGAAGAAAGAGAGGAAAGGAGCCCGCGCTACGTGGGTGAGAGGAGGAGAAGAAGGACGGAAATGAAAGGAAAGAGAGAGAGGAGGGGAGCTGCGCCGCGGTCTCTCTAAGCTCTTTGAATCAGCGAGAAACGGAGAGGGAGAGAGAAAGAGAGATAAGCAGACGTGGTTGGGGAATAGGAGAGGATGGATGGGTTGTGTACGGGAAATTGAAAGGCCTTTTCTCGAATGTTTTGGCTGCCCTTTGACTGGATTACGTTTGACGCGTTAACGGATTTTTCATCTTTGATGATTAAAATGAGTTTTGTTTTGGGAGAGGCTTGATGTTTAATGGGAGTTCATTCGATTCTGTAAATATAAGATTTTCGGAGATTGCATTTTAAAAATGTTTGCGATTTGATGTTAGAATTGAAAAAATGAATTTATTATATAAATTTAAATGACTGAAGGATTATTCAATGTTGCCTTAAAAGGCAACGTTAAACCCATATTGTTACACTAACAATTATGAGAATCAGGTTTTCTTAATAAATTTGTAGTTTATTCAATAAAATCATAATATAACAGAGAATTTTTTTCAATAAAACATAAAAACGTGAAATTATACAAAAAATGGATCACTGTAATTATTGTCAACAGGGAAAGTTTTGCGTTACGTTAAGCTCGGAACAATATCTCGTTATAATTTTAATTTTACAAATTTAAATTTATCATTATAAATAAAGGATAAGATCTGTACGAATGCAACAATAATATCTATTCTTTCAAATGGAACAACAAAGATCTTCGATTTTTCAAAAAGTACCAAAATTTCAATAAATGAAAACTCAAAATCACGGCAAAATTAAAAATTCTTTCTGCTGAAAGTCTGCACATGCTTCGACGTTCAGGACACTCCCCCACGTCGAATAATAGCATTCCATAAACAACACTGTTCCACATGAACTCAACAAGTATATTTCCCCCATATCGCTCTCCATAACAAATTCGTATAGCCACTCGAAAATATCGCAGCCGGCCGCGAAGAGACCCACATTCGAAGGAAGATAAACCGAGGAGGAAAGAAGAAAATCTCAGCCTCTGCATGTACAATCTCTCTACTCTCCGCTCCTCCTCCTACTCTCTCTCTCTCTCTCAGCGCCTTTCCCCTCTCTCTCTCTCACTCTCTTTGGCGAAGAGAGCGCTTAGTGCGCTCGACACTGCTGTAGGTGTGTCTGTGCGCGTCCGTGTGGCCAGGGCACTCCGCTGGATGCTGGTGTGGCCGCGGCGAGCGCGCGCGTGCCCAGTGCCGAGCGAGTAGTCGCGTCGTGCGAGAGTGCGCCCATAGACAGAGCAGAAAAACACCGACGCCGGACAGTTTTGCGCGCTGCACGCGCGTGCTTTGCAAGAGAGACAGTCCAGGTACGGATACACACCTACAGCGGCGTCGGCGTGAACAAAATAAAAACGAGAGTGCAGCTGTGTGTGATATTAGAAATGAGACCGGAGAGCGCTTACGGTTTTCTCTCTTGCGGCCTCTCCCTCTCACTCTTTCTCTCTCTCGCTCTCCCTTCGATCGGGAGATCTCTGGATCCTCGAGCGACACGAGTTTTCCGCTCGCTGTTTACGCTATAAGCCAAGAGAGTTCAGATGCAGTGGAGAGCTGCTGTTAATATGTTTTTAGGATGGAGCGCGGCCTGTGGGAGTCGAGGGAGCGCAGTGTGATGGAATAGTATACGGGCGGGCTTTTTTCGGTTTTACGCGCTCGCGACGTGAAGGAAATCGACGGGAGGAAATTACGGAGTGAACGGGTGCGCCGGAGTTTCATGGCTGCGTGAAAATTTCTGATGGAATTTCCATGTGGATGGTTTGGGTAGTGAGCGGTGTTTAGTGGAGTTTCGGTTTGTTATTTTCGTTTTGGTTTGTGACTAGGAACGTCAGTTTTGGAAGGAGCGTAAGAAATATTATTATATTTGCAAACATAGTTAGAGTAGTTTGTACTAAAGTAACGTTTTTTGTTTCTCTTTTTATCCTGTATAATATCTAATTCTATAAATTCTAATTCTAATTATTTTATAAATTCTAATTTTCTTAACCCTTTGCATTTGAACAAATAAATGTCTAGCACATAAGACTTCAAGAAACCAGCTTCCGTTAATTTTCAATAAACTCTTTGCCAACCATTAAACGTCAGCTCTTAAAGCAAAAGAAATTTAAAAAAAAAAACTCGTCTAAACGCGATACCACAGACAGACGCGAGTTCGTAGAATAACTCTAAAGAGAGCCGGAGTCTCAGTCGCGTCCCCCAGACTCCGAGAGAAACAACATCTGTGCAGGCCCAGTGATTTTTCAGGTACTGCGCGGGCGCTCGACAACTCGAGGGACCATTTCTTTCAAGATGTAAGAGAGAAGGAGCGAGAGAGGGAGAAAGAGAGTTCTTATTTTAAAAGCAGTTGCAGACGTGGG
This sequence comes from Eupelmus urozonus, assembly GCA_900480035.1. NCBI lineage: Eukaryota > Metazoa > Arthropoda > Insecta > Hymenoptera > Eupelmidae > Eupelmus > Eupelmus urozonus. Next base: position 33,279 of record UELX01002132.1, read on the forward strand.
GTGTGCTCCAAAAAATCACGTGCTAGTTAGATTTACGAGGAGTTTTGCTTTTTACTTTATTACGGAGTGTGTGATTCGATGTTTGTGTTTTATTAAGAAGTGCACGGTTGTTACCGATTTTTGCAAATGAATTTTTGGAAGTGATACGATGAAAACTATTAACTAGGTTTTATGAATTATACCAATTTTGCTTATGCGTAAATTATATATTAATAGATTAAGAGTTCTATAGTGAATAACGACATCGATTCTTGATGTAGTTTACTTTTAATTATTCTAAAAATAATATAGGATGAAAATTCAACATACCGATTTTTGGCATATATTTGGTTAAAAGTATGGATAAATGAATACTCCATCGTAATAATAAACAATCTATACTCTTACTGTATATTTTTTTAAGTACGCACAATTCACTTCAAAGAATATATTTCTTAGTGCATTTATAATTGCACTCTAAAATTGTTTCCACAGTAGCTATAATACATTTCACATAATTTAATAATCTTAGAAATAAAATTTAAAAAAAATCTATTCACAGACCGTCATGTCAAACATTGAAAATAAACCTCACCACATAAATCATTTACTAGCTTTCAAACCTTTTCAAGGCCGACTAATTTAATTTGAACATATAATTTCGTGTGTGGCAGATGATGGAAACGAGGGACTGAGCGGCGCGCTCGCACAGACAGACGGATCCGGCACAGCTAGACTCCTGATTAGCTCAGGAACAGCCCTAAGATGGTCGGAAAACTTGTGGCCTTCTTTATTTTCATTAGTGTCTTTTATTTAACAGGTAAGAATTTTTTAAATTTCTATAAAAAATACGGCACGAAAATGTATTTATCACTAGTTAGTGCGAATTCAAAACTGTAAATGAAAATCAGAGAGCGTTGAAATAGTTTACAAGGAGATGTTAAGTTCCCTGTGCTACACTGAGAAAAATGTCTTAATAAAAATTACTATATTTTTTGTAACGCTGTGACATACTTGTACAAAGACAAA